>NW_019059682.1:1104334-1130598 GCF_000696155.1 Zootermopsis nevadensis
TAGTGTCGAACCCAAGAACGTATGGAGTAGTGCATCACTCTTCCTATGTGCCTACATGACGAAGATCTTGTCACTGGAACCTAATATTTACCTTCAATTGAACAAAAATACTTTATACGTCGAGTAGCTAAAACTTGCTATTCGGAACTGTTACAATTTCAAAATAACAGCAGGAGTTTAGAGCGGGTAGAGTTATATGTAACCACCGTCTCAAAAATATAATCTTATTTACTCCGTTTCAAGTTTTCAAAACCAAGACTCCAGCTATATATAAAATGTAATATAACGCAAAAAAATAAATCTATAAGGCGGCAAATGAAGGAAAAAATATCACCATAAGTAAATTTTCAGTTGATTTCCTCAGATAAATTACTGCGATCAGTAATGGTAAAACCATGAGAGAGGGATTTGGCAACTGCGATCTTCTCAAACTGTTAAACATTTGTGAAACAAAATATCAAACGCCTATTTCTGACGGGTTATTAAATGAAGTTGAAAGTTAAGTTTATTTGTTTTTACTTGACTACCATAATCGTTTTTGGTCTCAAATACCTTTCTACAAACTGAATAATATTATAATATCAATTACCAAACAAAACTTTACAATCATTCTTTGATAATAAAAAAAATAATGTAATTTCACCTCAGTTCTCACGACCGCCAGTTTGGTATCGCTTACGAACTTAAAAGGTACTAAAGATACCTCTTAGAACACGTAGGAGCAGTTGAGAAGATGATATTGTAGTGTTTTTAACAAAATTTTGTGTGGATGTAGCTTATGTAAGATTCAGTGGCGGACTCTTGTGAGCACTATAAATAATCATTTGGATTCGTAATACACTGGAAATTCCCTAACTAATTAATCGTCTATTACCTTTTCAGGAATAACTGTGCTTGTGGTTTTAAGTCTCTTTTAAAGATTTCTCGATGAAAATAATATAGAACCCATACGTTCAATTAGTCCGCGCGTTCTAAATGTTATAACCATTTCATTGTTTATTTTACCTCCTCTAATAGCATTAACCTGAAAATTAAAGTATACAAAACAACAATAATTTTGCCTGTTGTTTTGTATGGGTGTGAAACATGGTCTCTCACTCTGAGGATGTTAAGGAGCATAGTTGGACCTATGAGAGAAGAGGATGGGGTGAGGAGAAAACTGCATAATGATGAGCTTAAAAATTTGTACTCTTCCATTTTGTCAGGGTGATTAAGTTGAGAAGGAGATGGGTGGGGAATGTAGCATGGATGGGATAAGAGGTGTGCACCGGGTATTGGTTGGGAAGCCTGAGGGGAAGAGCCCGCTGGGGAGATCTAGACATAGATGGGAGATAGGAGTTGAAGGAGACTGGATTTTGTTGGCCCAGGACAGGGTCTGGTGGAGGGCTTTGTTAATTCGGTGATGAACCTTCGGATTCGGTAAGCCGTCTAGTTAGTTAGTTAATAGCATTAAATGATTAGTAACAAATGTGAAATTATTTATTGTGCACTTTTTTATATGTCTAACTTAATCTTACATGCAGGCCACATGTTGAATTCAGATCTGAATATTAGTCCATGGTTAGGTGAGCTACCGAATTGGTCACGACGTTACACTGATTCTGTCGCAGAAACTCGCACTTCGCTTTTGCTTCTGTCACACAGAAGAAATAACGGCGTGTGTAGTAGATAATGATATTTCATGGGATGATAGTTTTGTTGTATTGTAAGTTGGATTCACACTCAGGTGCGTCACGTGTCGCCTAATAATGGGGTTATTCACAACCCGATTATTCAGACCCAGACAGAGATTTTAGCCTTGTATGAAAGGATTTCTAAAGATAAAGGGTAAAGACTCAACTGCGAAACAACCATGCATAATGTAAATACAGTTTTTGAAGTGCTGACAGTTCGTATGAAGAGAAGAGCGGACATTTAAGGGCTTAATTCTCTCCTCTCGCCTTGAAATGTCTAAAATGAAATAAAATTAAAACAATTTAAAGACAAATTATTGTTCTAAATATATTGATATATTATTAAAATAATAAGCAGATGTTAGTATTACAAATAAATTGATTTATTAATAAAGAGTGTGGCTGATTAATGTGAAGGAATTAATTTAAAATACTGACTTAACTATAGTGAGAAACAGACATAGGGCAATGGAGACAAAAGAAGAATAAGAGGTATAGAAACGAACTCCGTACATCAAAATCACTTTTCAGAAATTAGTACGTAATCGCTGAGCTAGTCAAATTACCCGCCTTATGTGAAACCAAAATTTCCAGTAATGTAGGCCTGTTCACTACAGCCCGCCAGTGGATCATACTCTGAACCAGAGAAAATCAATTAATATTCCGGCATCTTATTAAAGATACATCTTAATATTATCTGCCCATCTATGCCCAAAAGTCCAAAGTGTTCTCTTCTCTACAGATTTTCAACTTAAAACTTTTTTGTATTTCTTATCCCCGTGTGTGCTACATGACCCGCTTATCTCACGCCTTAATTTTATAGCCCCAAAATTACTAGCTGAAGAGTACAAATTTTGAAGCTCGTTATTATACAGTTTTCTCCTAGATCCTAATATTTTTCTAAGCAATTGTTTTTAGATTCCCTCAGAACGCGTCATCTTCTTAGAGCTACAGACAAAGTTTCAAACACATATAAAAATGAACTAAAATTACAGATTTACATATTTTAATCCTATGTGCTTGAATCGGAAATGGGTAGATATGGGATTCTAAATTTAACGGTAGCAAGTAATTGCAGAGTGAAATTTGCTTATAATTTATTTGTAAATGTAATTGTAATTTGGCTTCGTTGTTCCCAAATACTTAAATAAAAATGTATAAATAAGAAATTAATGTTTTTAATTGAATATGCATAATCAGGCAAAAATTATACACTGAAATACGTAGCACACTTAGTATCAATCAGATTAGAACAGTTCGTCGCGCTTGCTTGGGGATACCAGAAATGCACGCAGCATTTTGGTCTGAATATCCATAGCAAATAGCTTATTTGGAAGACCTACGTGTAGATGGAATTGTACTAAAATTATATATTTGAAATAAATAGCGTGTGAGGATGCAGACTGGATTCATTCTGTTCACTACATAATCCAGTTGTTTCTCCTACGAACACAACAATAAAATTTCACATTCCATAAAGGTTGAAAATTACTTTGATTATCTGAACTACTATCAGCTTCATGGAGACAGTTAGTGAGGAATCTAAAGTATATAATGTAGTTGCAGAGATTACAACATAAGGAAGAGATGAAAAGACCATTGTTAAATACAAGCGGTCTAACATTCTATGCAATTTTAAAATCACAGTGCGAGAAATAAGAGGAAGACCAAGGAAAAGATGGAAGGTAAATATGAGACCGGTTAAGACATTAAATTGTCTGATCAATGAATATAATAAAAATGAAGTACTGAGGACTGATGTACTATACAGTAGACTAGAAGGTCTTAAAGAAACTGGAGCTAATCACAGCGCCAGTTAGGAAGCTGAAGGTGCGACAGATTTATAACTGGAGTCAGGATTCGCTTGTGACAGAGGAAGCTATGTTGAGCAGACAGAGAAGAAATCATAATTTTGTAAGGATAAAGGTTAAGAACTTACTTAAGACCAGGGACCAAGTTTCTGCTAGTCACCTTTCATATCGTAAATTTGTCTTTAGAGCCATAAAAATCTACAGTCAGAGGGATCAGAACTAGAAATTAGAAGCTATCGCTCTGCCGCCATGTACGAGAAAAGTCGTTCATAAGTGACATAAGTAACGTTTCCTATAACTTGTCTCGTGGAACAGAACGGAGACGTCCTCCAGATGGTAGTGACGTTACAAGAATAAAATGGTGCTCTTTACAAAATAAAATAAAATAAAATAAATATAATAATATTAATGTTCTTCAACTTTCCTACACGTGACCCACGTTATTAACATTCGTTTCATTTCTTTAATAAAACAGAACTACCTCCAAAATTACTCTACATACGTCTTGATGAAGTGATGCTTAATTAAGCATATGAGCAACTTAACCTTTAAATTTACCTCCAGTATTATTGTAATTATATTCAAATTAATCTACGTCTATCTAAACTTGTATTGAATAATTAAAAACAAAAATAACTATTACAAAACTTTCAAGATAACGTATCTGGAGCAGAGTAGCTTCCTATATTTTTTTAATTCCAAATTTCGTTTTATTTGCACTAAAACTTACGGGTTTAATATCCATGGATAAAGTTAATATCGATATTATGTGTGCTTCAAATAGTGCATCTTATTCTATTTATTTCTACAGACTAGAATATCATATTTATTTCCTATTTGTTTCTTTCAATAGCCTTGTGCAACATTACCACTGTTTCTGACAAACTCTTTTACAAAATTCGTTATTGGTATTATTTTTTCTTGTTATTAAGAAGTTTTTCCTCGTTTAGTTTCCACCGTGTTTATGGATTCCTTTTCTCTTTTTCAGTCTCTTCTTCTCACTTTTTACGTGTTCTTCACGCTCTAGCATGTCTGTCTATCTGTCGTGTTTTCCTTAAGGGGTAGGCAAACTTCATAGGGCACTGTTGCACACATTAGTGCATGAACGCCCTAAGGAGCAACAATGACCTCATTACCGTGAACAACACATTTGGAATGTCATTGTATTCCAGAGAGTACACCTTTTAAAACTTTTTTTTAAAAAAAATTTCATTTCTTTCTTTCTTTCAAACCCTCCTCTTTACTTTTTCTTAATTATCAGTATTATAGGACAAGAGTTACTTATACTGTTGTTACTTTAAACTGTGTGTATGATGCAGAATCTCTGCTGTATCAGATCACAAGAGAAACAATATCGTAAATTTCTTTTTTCCTCTGTTCTTCCCCCTTCCTGTTTCCATACTAAAGTTCGTAGCCTGTGTTGAATCGCACATAAAATCTACGGAGGATTATAAGGCAGGGGATTAAGTCATTGCACAGAGCAGCAGGAACAAAAGAAGCAAGTCAGTGGTTAAGACAGTTTCTCTCAGCCGCCGAGTGCAAAGTGCTTGAGCAATATTATCAGGAGTTATTACCCCTCCCTCCCCCATTACTGTCGGTGGATGGTTCTTTATTTTGGCAGCGGCTAGTCTCGGAACGTGCCCCGAATTCTTTAGCCCAATAGCCCCTCCCCCCAAATAAATGTTGTAGTTTCTTTCATAAAGTTTAATTATTACATTTATTGTCTAATGGAGTGTGTAACAATTACTTACATAAAATTCTTATTGACTTATTAGACGTTGCCGTCGACTGGTTAGCACTTCGGAGGTTCCAGGTTCAAATCTCAGCCTGGAGACCGACTATTATCAATGAAATTGTTGCGGTTTCCTATGCCTCTCCAGGCAATATATCAGGGAAGTACCTTAAATTAGGTTACGACTGTTTTTATCCATAGTTGTACAATTTAGAATTCGGTAATAGCCATTTAAATCTACGCTGAGCTACTAACAGCATTTCAAATAAACTACAATTAAATAAATAATACGTAAATTTATGACTGTTCATAGGTTAATTAACTTCTTTCGTGCTAGTTTTTATACTTAAATTTCCCCTTGTTAGTATACTTCTATGTTAACGTAACGAAAACTTCTATCAGTGTATTTCTTGGTTGACGTAATAACATTTTCTGTCATTATTTTTCCATAATAGGGAACGAAATGAAATATTCTGTTTGCATATTTCTATGGTAATTTATTTTTGTCTGTACATTTACAAAGCAAAGTATAATTATTTTTGCTTAAAAATCACTAATAATTAGCTTTAACTGTCGAGAAATATCGGCAGAACATTCTTTAAAAAGTCTCAGGCACGTCATAAAGACAACTCCAAGAGGCCAGTATTTTTAATATCGTGACAAACATAGAAAAAGTCAACGGCACTCTATCATCTGAAGCGGTTAATTAGGGTTAAATGCGATGTTCCTTTATAAACAAGTTGTATCTTCACATTATGGTTTTATTACATGAACTGTGGTTAAATAAATACTGCACTCTGTTTTCCTTACGTGGATTTCTTGTCAGAGTTCTTGGGTCTAATCCAGTTGAAGCTTAACTCATCCAAGGTGCCCAAAACAACGTAGACGGAAGTAGGGGGAGGCATAAATGATATTATCTCAGACATGTCACTTGGGGTATATTTATAGGTGGGATTTTGTGGCAAGTGCCTTTGTACTGCAGAAATACAACGTGCAGGTATTATGACGTCGCCTGTTTTATAAATAATAAGTCACTTTTCAGTAAACTAAGATTTGTAATTCATATTTATGGCTGGCTTTGCTTTTGGAGACGATTTTCTGTAATTTTGGTGATTCCGAAGCTATGTAGATTAATAATGGATTTATTTAGAGTTTCGAAGGAACATATTTATAATTTAGGAAAATTATATAACTGCTAATGTCTGTCTGTCAGTTCTCATCTAAAACCTATTTTAGCAGCAGCTTACGAAACTGAATATTTTGCTGTTAAGTGCTACATTGGTATATCTTAGTGTTATTTGTATCCTTCGCTTTATGAACAGTACCAATATGGCGACAATGCGTAATTTTAAGTGTATATAAAATAGCAACATTCATAGCAGGAGCCTGAAATTTTATATGGATTCTTTAGAAATATGCAGCAACTGTAGTAGTGTGAAGCTAAAGACTGTTAGAAATGTTTAGGCAAGGACTGAAGAATAACTGTAACTTCATACGTAAAATTTGTATGGTGGAACGCGTCTACCAGAAGTATTATTAAGACATGTATAATCCTTTGGTACTTAAAAATGCGCATCCAGGGGAATATTCATTTAAGTCCGCTGTTCTTACTAAAGATTAATTTTATTAAACCAGAGATCACTCCAACTTCTTGTTTTTTATTTCCTACCATTAATAATGACAACAGTTACAAATTTCGAGACAAGTGAGAGCGATATTAGTGTCATTAATTATATTTTTTAAAACTTTCCTGTTATTTAAGAAGTTTGAAAAGTGTAATGCTTTTTATTAAGATGATATTTTTTCTAGGCACAAGTGTCACTGTTAATCTAACTCTATTCTTGCGGAATTATCTACAGGACGCATAGAATTTTATAGTACGCATAAAGGTTTTTTTTCATTATATTTGTTAAATATCGTAATCGATATTTATCTTTTCTCAACAATAGCTCAACTTGCACAAATTACTGCATTTTAAGAACTACAGATTTCCTTATAATACATAAATTTTATTATATCGATTGGGAAAAAGTCACTGTTCATTCTGCGTTTAAGCGAATTCCATATTAAAACGTGTGAACTAAATGTCAATTTACTGATCGTTATAGGATGTGATACAAATTGTTACCTCTGCGTTATACAATTACCGAATCAAATGCTAGAGACAAGTCGTATTGAAGTCTGTCGTTTCTCCATGTATATCATTTGTGCGTGACACAATCAGTGAAAACAAACCCATCCTGCCATCTCTTGACACTATAAGCGAACCATTTACAGCATTACTTCAAATTAATTTATAAGACAGTGTTACATTAAATTAACATTACAGTTTTCTTCTATAACTTCTATGACTCACAATATAGAACAACTAAGTTAAACGTATAACAATACAATAAATGTAAATTCAAATAAAAGTTTGTAATATTTTGGCAACTCTGCATATTGTGCATAATGACCATAGAAAACACATTAATGTAGACTTGAATTTCAGCATAGAGAGTTTAGAACTTACGTGTATGTAGGTAAGCCATTGCTCCACGCAGCTCGATGCGCTGTTGTTTGAGCAAGTCGTGTTTAAAATCCGCCTAGGTGGCGCGGTGACGATTTAATCCCGGTTATTAAATCCCCGGTTATATAACCACCGGCTGGCACTTGTACTAAATCAGTGTCTTAATTCGTGCAGCGTCTTAAGACTGCTGCCGCAGTATATCATGCACACTGAAGGAGACAGCTTTCGTGGGAAATTCGTAAACATATACGACGTTTATGTGGATCATAAATGAAACGAGATTTTAATACATATTTCATTTATTCATTCTACGTTCCACATGAGTGCATAAGTGTTTTAAGTTCACTGTTGTGAGATATGAGATTCTTAACCAGTGCTCTGCGACATTTTGAATTCAAATGCTGTTGTACGCATTCAGTAATTTCCGTGCTGGTTTTTATTTAAATGAAAAAATACGGTATATACTCTGTTTGCTTGTTTAGATGGTAACGTATAAAACATGTAAGTGTATTTCTATGGCAACGTGTAATTGATATTGTTAAATATCCATAAGCTGTTTATTCTATTGATCTTAATAGGCAACAGTTAAATTCGCACAACTAAGAAAATTCGTGCTTAGCAAGGATTAATCAACAATTCAATGAATATCTTAATAGCGTGGAGGTTAGGTTCAGCCATGTTTTTTTTTAATTTTATCTGCTTCTCCTTGTTATATTTCTTCTGCCAGAATATGTGTGTTTGTACATATATTAATTTTAGATCTTAATATTTTGCCTATTTTAAGTTAATTACAATTTTTTCCTATTAGAAGGGCAAGGCTTATTCCTGCGAGGACCATAAACTATGTTGCTTTTAAGTTACTTAATGCATGTACTATTTTATATTACAATAATAATACGCTAATTACATCAAAAACAGGCCCATATATTTTGAGGCCTCTCTTAATACGAGGCCCAGAGTTACAGATTACGTAGCTTATACATGGAGCCTGCCTTGCTTGTTAGCTGCGTCATATCTCGTTTGCCTAAATGTCCGTCCGTCCGTCCGTCCGTCCGCCCGCCCGCCTTCAATAGCTTCCAAACTGATGAACCGGTTTTTATGAAACTTGGTATGACAGGTTTGCGTTAAAGTATGTCGAGCCATTTCGATTTTTATATAGTATTTTTTGTTTCAAGGGCCACTTTGTATAAGGACCTAAATGAATCTTTAAACACGCGTATATTTAGGTCTTCAAGCATTACTAAGTTTAAAACCCACATTATATAAGTTTATTTTTCTTTTCTTTTCTTTTCTTTCCCTCCCCATCGTTGTGCCGAACATGGAATTACCTTCAATCGAAGCTGTAGATAGACTATCTTTAAACTACACTTATTTTATGTGTAGACTCATCACTGATTTCGAGGATGTTATGTGTCAGACTTCACTCATAGTATATCCGCAAATAGGCACAGATAGCTCCATCTTTGGACCACCCATTATCGGCTGGTAAGTGCGAATTAGAGACGTTAATAATTTCTATGGATACACACAGGTCGGAGAAGTCTAAACCTTGTAAATAATAATAATAATAATAAGAAGAAGAAGAAGAAGAAACCCTTAAGTGTAGCGACAACTTTTTTGACCTGGGAGGGTAATATTAAGGCGAAAAGACTGGCTATTATGACTATGGCAATGAACTTTCAGGTTCTCTGAAAGCCGAGAGAATTTATTAATCAGCTAAACGTTTATTTACTTCTCAAGAATGACTCCTCCACGGAGTTAATTAGTTACTTTGTTAACGTAACGGACCGTCATTGATCTGCAGATTACACTGTCGCATTTATGTCGGAGTCCTCACTCCGCTCCAGGCAACCATGTTCCGGAACCAAGCGAAGAATGCCGACGGAAGTTTGAACAGTGGTGGACCCTGCAACTGACCCAGCAGCAACACCAACACCACGGCACCCAGCACCATTCGACGCCCCGACCACAGTCCGGCCCCCAGTACAGCCCTGGGGGCAGTAGTCACCACATCTCAACCCCTAACAAATTACTGGATAGGCCACCCTCGCTGCCCGAAAGCGTCCATCCAGCACTGCAGGCAAGTTAGATTGCACTCTTAGTGGCATAATGCATTGTAGACAATTTGTCGTTTGACCGTCTCTTAGCGATGTCTCGGCGAAGGCTCAGTAGTTCGGCGGAAAGCCAGTCGAATCTACGGCTCTCAGATTAATCATTAGAGGAAATATATAAAAAATTAAAATGAGGAGATTGTATTTGTCCTCATGTTTTATGCCAAAAACTATTCAACCGATTTCGATTATGTTTGGTATTAGAAATCACCATAAAATGTCGTCGGATGATTTGATGTTGATACTTATCGGCCCATAATATTTTATGTCAAAGTTAAACGATGCTTCGTAACATTTCTTTTTAATGGCATTTCAAAAGTTGTAACTGTGAAGAAATGACATATTTCCCTTTAGTGCTAACGTATTTTTCAATTTCTCACGCCAGGGGCAACTCCTTGTAGGAAACCTACCTGATAATCAGCGGTTACAGAGAATATATTGCAAATTTCTGTCACAATCTAAAGCAAATTTCAAGTTACGTGTGTTCTGTATTCCAGACTGTTCAGAGTCAGTATCCCACACAGAAGACTCGAATGAGGACGAGTTTCGACCCAGAACTAGAACTGCCCAAACTACAAAGGTGGTTCGCGGAGAATCAGCACCCAAGTCGTCAACAGGTGAGAGTACTGGTCCAACCCTAATGACGTCCAGCATTCTGTATTATTATTAATTGCAGAGTAGATAGCTTTCTTTTCGTCGTACCACAAAGGCAGACAGAGAGAACCTCCGAAATATTATATTAAGGATATTCAATGAAGAAAGGCTAAAACATCAGGCATAATTACAAACTTGTATTTGTTGTAATAGCCATCATTTATGAGAATGTGAACTGGATTGAACTGGCTCAGACTAGATTCTACTGATGGTATTTTGTGAACACTGTTACGTAACGACGAGAAATCTTTTACCCGATTGTTAGTTTACAGATTGTTTCTTGGTTTGTTAGTTGGTTCTCTGATTATGTACTTCCGTTTTGCGTATTTATTAATCGGGCACATCTGTTTGTTTCACAGTTACTTTATTAGTTGTTCAGTGAATTTATTTCTTTTTTGATTACTTAGTTGCCTTATTAATTACTTCAGTGGTTTGTTTTGTACTCAGTTTATTAGATGTATAGTTGTTTCGTAAGTGCTTTGTTTGTAAAGTTGTAAAGTTTGCAAAGTGGTGCAGTAACTCAGGAACAGTTCGAATACGTTCATCTGTGTGTCCCAGATCCAGCAGTATGTGAAGGAACTAAACGGACTGGAATCTAGGAGGGGCAGAAAACCCCTGGACATCAACAATGTCGTCTACTGGTTCAAGAACGCACGTGCAGCGCAGAAACGCGCGGAGTTGCGCAGTGTGGGCCCAGGTTAGTTTACACAACTGTCACCACATGTTTGCGCAGTGATTTTACGTGACTAGAATTACGTCTTTCTTTTATACCAGAAGCCTGCCATCTATCACGATAACGTCATAACTAATCCTTATCAGGGTTAATTAGTATTGCTGCATTTTGTTTTGACGTGGTGTATTTTAGGGTTCCAAGGAATTATTCTCCCATGTTACAGCTACTGTTCTATACCTGCCTCGCCATATCTAATTTTCTCTCATTGCCTCTACCAGTCCGGTTTGTCACAGACCTGTTGTATGGTGTCATGTTCCTAGACCCGTACTGTACATCCCAGTCTCTCACGTTCTCTCTAGCATTTTGTTGTCGCAGGTCAGTGTTACAGTAACCGAGCTGTTGCATATTTCCAGGCCTGCCTTGCCACATTTCCCTCAACGGATATAACAGCAGTAGCCACAGTCCAACCCACGCGGGAAGCTTAATGTTGGGGCAGGAGGGACTTCTGCCCCCGGGTATCAAGAGCCCCAGTACGCCTCTGAACAGCCCCACGCGGGGCCAACTCTTTCTATCAGACCATCAATCAGAAAACTCAAACGACCCGGCAGTGACCAGTGATCAAGAAGACGAAGACGATAATCTACGACTTGACCCAAGAATTGATATTACCGAGCATCGAGGCGACCCACGAGATGACCTCAGGGCGGCAGAGGACAGGGAGCCAGACAGCCCCACTGCGCCCCTGTCTCTCACAACGAATGATAAGGGTAGCACTGGGACGTCACCCAAACCCAGCAACTTACCAGAGGTAAATTTCTGTAAAACTTACCTGTTTTTTATATCACGAAGTTTGTGGCGATGATCAGCGAATTGTTTCCATGGCAACAGCGTTGGCTGTAAAGTCAAGCAATGCAGAAACAGATTGATGGGTGTTTAAAAATAAAGAGCTTAGGTGACTATTTGGATTTAAAGAGAGAGGAAGTTGGCAACTCCAAAACTATTTACCTAATATTAGGATGATGCACGCATGCGGAGAATCAGACAGGTACACAAAATGTCAATCAGAAAATCTTAAAGGAAGATATAACTTGTAGATCTGTATATAGATAAAAAGATAATATTAAAATGGGTTTCACGTGAATAAGGAACTGCCTCACAACAAGGCCATTTGACGAGATTTTGTGAATACGGAAATGAAGTTTCGGATTCTAAAAAGTTCCTTTAACCACCTGAGCATCTGTGAATTTTTCGGTGGATACCAGGGACATACACACCAGTTGCTAATTTGGTAGTTCGTTAAAGGAGTGTTCTCTGCTAAGGAAGAACTATTGGCTTACAACAAACTTCCCGTTAAGATTATACATTTATTAGAAGCAAACTATTCTTTATAAATTTAAATTTTATATTTTTCTGTGTATTTTCTAAATTAGAAATTACGTATTTTTGCAGTTTGACTTCTTCCACACCCTTCTTACTAGAATCTATGAAATACGTGTACTTTTCTTGTTCTGAGGTTTCAAATGGTCCTATAGTAACAATCTCTGATGACGACGATAATGATAGGCGAAATAAAAAGTATTAATGAAATTATGATTGGCAGGGGGGGAAACTTATCCCATTGCCACCGCTAATCCTACACAGACAGCCCTGGAATTAACCACGATCTCTGCTGCGAGAAACCAGTGTCTAACTGCTAGAACTATTGTCCAGCCTCTTATTAGCCAGTTCAATCCAGTTAATATATATCAACAACTAATTTAAGGCCTAGATAGTAACCCCCTCGCAATTAATTGCAACATTTTTTGCATTTGTTACACTTACATATCTGGTTCATCTTATTTGTCATAATTCAGCCAGTTTCAGAATACCAATATCATTTGTGTATTCTTTGTCGTATTTTTCTCCATTCTTTGTACGTTTTGATTTTCTTTTGCAGATGGGTGGGATTAAGCAGGAACCACCAGACGAAATTACATCATCTCTGTCCAGTAACAACAACAATAATAATAACAATAATAGGAATAATAAGGATTGTGAAGAGATATCCGATGTGGATGAAGATGAAGATGATGAAGACCCAGATGATTTAGAGGAAAGGAGGAATAAGGAGGAGATTGACCACGATGAAGAAGAGATAGGTGGGTACAAGTCATGTTAACAGAGCACTGGATATACTGAATGTAAATGTTGCCGTTTTTCAGGTTCTCAGTAATGGCATTATCGCTATGCTGGAATTCCGTCGGATTTACGACTCGCACAGAACGCACTCCGTATTATCCACGCGAAGAGAAGACCGCTGGGAGTAGAATGGGCGTGAAACGCTACGCTGCCCTCTTTCACGAAATATGCATTACCCCAGCAATACCACTAGCAGTTCGTATACACAGTGCAAATGCACTACGGGAGACTACTGGAGTACTGTGTTTGAAATAGGAATAAGCGAAGTGCGCATGCGCATAAAGTTCGTCCCTTTCACCCGTTCCTACTTCCCACTGGACTTCTCTTGCGCGAGGACAGCGGAAGGTAAATCAGCTTTCACGTTATGTTTGGGTGTGCTGTATATAAATATTTTATGCGAGATATTTGAAAAATAAGATTAACTTTTAATGTTAATCTCAAGGAAGAAACTTTTTGTTCGTTAATTTGCTTTCTGTGCCGTAAACATGCCAACAGGTCATATATGTATTAAATCTAACAGCTTTACACTGAGAATTAACACGAACTTGCCGTCAGCTTCGACTGATCGCGAGTGGGTGATCGTATTTCTGGAGTCAGGGACGTTCCTCTTGAAAGTTTCCACAGATTATATTACATAACATTTCCCTTCTGTTTATCTAGTTAACCAAGTTCAAGTTGCTTTTTTATTAAATTCAAACTTATTTTATTATTTTCATGCCTGCACATCTCATCATCCTTGATTTGTTAAACATAATAGTGTTTGATAAGGAATACAAATTACGAAACCTTTTGTTACATCCTCTTTTACTTCCAAATATTTTCCTTAACACGTTGTTTTTAAATTCCCTCAACCTGTAATGGCCCTCATTTGCATATTCCCAGGTACAATGCATCCAGCTAGGATTGGAGATCTAAGCCGTCAACAGGAGAGGCTACATTCCTTTCGTAGCCCTAGCCCTTCGGACATGATCGTGGCAGCTCGGGGTCCACCCAGTGGGGGCCCCCCAAACCTAGACCGCCTAGCAGCAGCAGGCTTTCCTCTGGTGCCCAATTCAATGTTCTCTCATAGCATCATGTACATGAGTCACTACATACCTAGCTTAGCCCACCAGCACCACGGACATCATGGCCTCGGACCAGCTACGCCACCCTCATCCTCCGGCGGTCTCAATCTGTCTGCCCTAGCAGCTTCAGCAGATGAAAGAAGGAAACGAAATAGAACATTTATAGATCCAGTAACAGAAGTGCCAAGACTAGAACAGTGGTTTTCTCTCAATACACACCCCTCACATAACCTGATTCTCAAGTACACGGAGGAACTGAACCGAATGCCGTATCGACAAAAATTTCCAAGATTAGAACCAAAGAACGTGCAATTCTGGTTTAAGAATCGAAGAGCTAAGTGCAAACGACTGAAGATGTCGCTGTTTGAGACGCCGCAATCGGCAGCTGTATTAAATCATCATCAACTGCCATATCATCAGTCACCAGGTAGTGATCCTTTGCATAATAGAGATTAATTATTGTTTTAAGACGATGAGAATGTAATTTACAAAGACTTTGATGATATGACCCTTCCCCTTCCTTCTTCGTTTTGTTCGTGCATATCCATTTTTTGGAAGGTTTGTGCTTCTGGGTTGGATTTATTTTAAGTTTGAAAGAAATCAGTGAACAAAAGCTGTTCTTTCGTCTCTCAATAATTATAATTCTTTGTGGCTTTACAACGACAGAAGTTGTAGCCATCAAGGAGACTTTAAAATTTAAATGAGCTAACTCGATGAAAGAACAAAATAGTGGTAAATAATCTTTTAAATGGTACCTCAATTTCCATAAAAAAAATCATTAGTTCATGAAGTGTCATTTTTGGTTGTTCTGAAAATCTTGACTTAGCCAGGGGTGTCAGAAGTATGTGACACAAGAGGGATATTTGGCCCATTTAAATACATCGCTCCGTTTCTTAGTGTTTACATCTTCAGATTTAACCTGTTTATTGCCAATTATTGTGCAACAGGCTGTAACAAATTGTAAGGCTGATTCATAAATATTAAATAACACTTAGCAAATATATGTCTGCCAAGAAGATAAAATGGAGAAATTACTGAAAATGAAAAAAAAATTGCATATTTTAATAGACTTACAGAAATTATGCAACGTAGGAAACCAGCCAGATCAAACTCTTTCAAACCTAGTAAAATCTTTCTGAAGGTTAACTGCTATAAAAGGATCAGAAATTATTAAAAATAACATATTTTGCATGGTTTTGCTATCTTGCAATAATAAAAAACAGGAAAAAAAACACCTCTAATCATCAGTCAGATCATCATATCATGACCTGATATAACCTGTGATTTCAGCTTTGTTGGTTAACTGGCAACCAAAGGATTTTGCTCTTTGAAAATCTTCATATCTAATTGAAGATAAAATATAAGTCGTTTGGTCGTGCTTCTGGACTATTTCTTGTAGAACAGCAGTAAGGAGTGTTTATACTGGACATGTTGTGTGTTGACAGATTTATTCATTAAGATTTCATTAATTTTTGGGATTTGTTTTGTTGATAGTCTATTATTGTTCAAAAGATTCGTTGTGTTTTCTTTTAGGTAAGAAGCAACATTTGTAAGTAATATTGTGATTAATTTTATCATGTAATTGAGTAAATGAGGTGGGAGAGCTCAGGTGATTGGCTACGGATTGGATAGACTGAGTTCTGTTCCCAGCAGAGGGTGACGGAGAACGTAAGCTCCTCTAAAATGTCAGTCAGTACCTACCATTTTGTATGATTCAACATTTCAGAAGACAGACTTCTTTAGTTTTCATCTGTTTATCCTGAAGCTAGTGAGAATTTAAGACATATTATGTTTTGTAAGATTTGAGGTTTTCACAGCGATGAATATGAAGATTTCTGTCTTCTGGGTTGTTGCGCTGTGTAGTCTGGTCGATGTTAACCAACGTTTCACCATACTACACGAAGACTGAAATCTTCATACTCATCGCCCTGATGACGGAGGCAGTATGACCTCTGAAACGTTGGTTAACATCGACCATACTACACAGCGCAAAAACCCATAAGACAGAAATCTTCATATTATGTTTTGTTGTAGAGATTTTTCTCTTTGCTGCCATATTTAGATCATCTCTGGGGCATCAACCAATATCTTCCTGGGGATAAAGTGGCTAGAGAATGAACTCACCATTTATGTTCATCTAACGTCAATTTTAAGAATGATCAGGTCTTTGCCTCTAGTTTCTGTCTGTATCCTTACGCTCAAGTGAAGTGACACATTTACCTCTACAGTTGCCTGAATTCTTTAATCAAAAAAAGCATTTTTAATGTTACCATTTTCAAAAAAATATATACTTCAAAACATACAAAATTTGCTACAGGTGATAGTTATAATGGGCTTTGGCATTAATTTCATATTATTTCCCAAATAAGATTGTGTGATGGCATTGTGTAGTATTAATTATTGTAATTATAGCAATAAATGTGGACCGTCTGAATCATTATGAAGGGGGAAGAGGTATGGTATAAAGCTATGGAAAATTTCATATTTGTAATTCATTTATTTTGAATATGATATTCTTTACCTCAGAGTTAGTCCGATGCATGTGGTAAGAAAAAAAATTTATAAGATGACGATGACGACTATACTGTTTTCATGGCGACCACAACCTGTAACCTACCTGTGATTTGTGTTCTTAAGGAAAGAAAGTTTGAGGTTAAATTAATACTTTCTCACCATTCAGTACTAAATCTACACAGACAAAATATGCATTGTTGTACCATGGCACTTTTTTTTTATATTATTTACTCAAAATACTCTGTCATGTCCTCTTGTTATCCTGGATTCATTACACCAATTAATAATTTACATATTCATCAACTTAACCTAAATATAATTTTGTATTTGCCTTTAATGTGTACTTATACTTATCCTACTGAACTCAGAAGAACAATGCAACTAAATTATTATACTTTAATTTTCATGATCCTTACAGATCTGTTGTCGTACCTATATTGTGATAAATATTGTCACATTTCTTGATGAGGCATACTGAACAAAAAGACACAAAACTTAACAGAGAGTGGAAAGGTGTGTTATAATTTTGAATAAACATATTTTTATAGTCGGTTCTTTGCAATTTTACATATGTAACTGGCCTTAAATTTAACTATTCAGGGTGGAGATGGAACAGTTAACTTTTTATATCACTAAGCATATAATTTCACAGATTTAAATCTTGTATTAATCAAGTGTAAGATACAGCTTTAACTCCTTTACTTCAACATTCTCCAGTAAAATTTGTGGGCATTAATCAAATCTAAATTTATGTTCCATACACGCATTTGGTATGATAAGCCATTTATGAGAAGACTGACAAAATTTTAATTCTTCTTCATTTAAGTAGATGTTCATAGGCTACATTACCAATACAGATAAAAATTAAATTATCTTTATAACTTTAATTGAAAATTTATTATTAGTTTATGGGATAATTTCTACCTTGTTTTATGCATTCATTTGATACACTTTGTGCAAGGAGCATATTAAAATATTGAAAAATCAATTTTACATCAGAATAAGTAAAAGAGAAACTGGCACCCATTATAATCTTCCATCAAACAATTTTTTTACAGGTCTTCCAACATTCTGTTTGCTTGTAAGGTATCTTTGGGAAATCATTTTTTAAATAATTTTATCACGGTCCACGGTTATTTTTCATATTTCAGATCATTGTGAAAGATAATTCTTACCACTGTCTTATAAAATTTTATTCGAGTATCAGTAAGATTTCTACATTTACAGTTACTTTTTATATTATCTCTTATTCTCTGGAACTTAATTAATTTAGTCCCAATGACCTTGATTTTCAAATATGATATTTAATACCTAACATACTGAATTTCAATGACTTGGTCTATTGAATTATTCTCTGTCACTGTCATAATATCAAAAATAGGTCATGAATGTGAGTAAATTTTATTATTTAAGCAAATATAAACAATAAATTACAAACATCATACTTCTGTACCCCATTAAAATGTCTGAAGTATTGTTATAACCAATGTACTTTTTATATTCATGTTGATATAGTATTTTCAAGTACATGGTTTAATTTACTATCGAAATATATTACATAAGCCATGTAGTATACATATCTGCTTGTAAAATTACAGGCTTTTATGACATGAGATTTTAAAAAGTGCGCTAAAACAATTTGTGTGGTTTATAATTGTCTTCTGTTGCTGGTTCAACTCCCTTAAAGTTTTCGAATTGAATTGTTCTTACTGGTTAAGAATGTTTAAGCATTATATTTAATAATAAGCTGTTGTAAATATTCTAGGTTATGTCTCATAATAATTGAAGAAAATGAGTTGGATTCAAAGTCAAATACAGACAACTATTTTATGCCACAAGTGCATGAAAATAAATACCAAAGATTGTCTTTTATAAATAAATAAATAAATGTAGCAAAAATGTATATATGTAGATAATAACGAATATAAGATATTAAAATATGTATTGATTGAATGATGAAACAAGTTATTTGAAAAATTAGGTTTAAGAAAGCTGTAAATATAAATGCATTGAAGGATTATAAACTTCGTGAATTAGAGTTACCAGAAGCTTATTTAGTTCAAATACGTTTTGAACAGAATTGTCCTGATCATAGTTATCATACTGTCTGAGTCGCAGAAGGTATTTGACAATGTAAACTCAGGGATTGAGGTTTGAGGGCTTGAATTGTATTCCAGGTAAGGATGTATGTCTGCATTTTCTGTTGTGTCATTCTGTTTGGGTACAGGCCTTATAATGGGTTGATCAAAACAGCTCTGTCAAAATACTCAGTATTAATTCTGATTTCAGAGGCATCTACATAACCTTATTCATTAAAACAGGAAAATAATAAGAACAAGAAAGAACAAATGTTATATTCTTCTTACCTTCATCAAAACTAAATTAAACCACTTTTACACTGATACATCCAGGTCTTGGATCTTTTTATAAGTATAAAGAAAGTTAATGTAAAATACGATTAATATGCCTATACGCCCAATATAAATAAACCAAAATTAAAGTATTACAACTGTTATAGTGGACCCCTTAATATGAAATGTAATTGAAATACATTTGGTAGGTTAGGAGAAAAATAAAAGGATGAAGAGATATATGCTGTCTTATTGTGCCCTTTAATTTTCCTGATACAATATATATTTTAACATGTATTTGCAATCATATTTTCACCATTTAATGTTTTATTTTCTCTGCATTTAACTCTGAATTATAACGAGTGTTTTCATTAGTTATATCTATTCTTAATCTAACCTACAAAACAGCATTTGCATCATTTACCGAATTTCCAGAATACCTTAAATTTACCCACAAATACGTCTTTAATTAGTCAGGCAGGCAATCCTTTGTGAGACGGAAGGTATATTAATTTTTGAACAATCTGTAATAAACATCGAAAGTGAAAATCAGATTAATAAAATCAAAATACAGAGTTATTGGAATTGTTTTTGTAAACAATCTTTTAAGTAACTGAGTGTGTAACACATACGAACACAGAGAAAATCAACAAAATATCGGAAGTGACCGTTATGAGAAATAAATGAACATCGTGTTTCCGGAAGTCAAAGAAATCATACTTAATGCATGTCACCGGAATGTTTGTTTGTGTTTTGTGCAATTTACATCGGTCGACTGGATGCTGCAGTATTTTCATGGTTTATTTAAGGTCACTGTATCAACCGCAGAAGATATACACAGCTTTAAACGATCGATTTTACCAGGTATGTTTACAAATAGCGAAAGTGTATATTAACACAGTACCTTGGAGTTGTTTATCGAATATTTATAAAGTTTCTAATTTTCCGAATTAAGTATGTCAATATGACACTGCGACAAGATTTTATTAACTAGTTAGGTTGTGCTATTAGTTTTAAGTACGATCAGAATTACGAAAACTTGTGTAAATGTTAGTTAGGTTGTGCATCAACACTGCAATTGAAATATTAATTGAAACACTGGTGGCACGTGATCATGGTACTGCCGAGTTATTTCTTGAAATAGGTACAAAAAATTAAATTGTAAACTGAAGAAATTTGTAGTTGTATTATAATAAAATTTATTGAATGGAGGGTTAAAATTATTTGTGACTTTTACTTCGTTTAGGCTGTTTAATACCATGATTTGACTGTGTCACGACTGTTTAAAATGTAACTCCGATATATGTATCAGCGGGTTGTGTAGATGTCAAAAGTAAAACACGAATCGGAGACAGTGAGACGTCTAATTGATGCCGCATTGTAAATACCTTCTTTGAAGTAAAATACGGAACACATATATGATAAACTGAAGTAGCGATTAAGTGTTGGACAACGAATACAAACTCTTTAAAGATGATTTATACGTAAATACATTAAATTATAATTTGTATATTTTATTTCTTAGTAACTATTCGGGAATTTAACCTGCTTTAACCTCCTTGTGTTAGTCAGTTGTCTCCATCATCAGCTTCCTGATGAAGGAGGCATCAAGGACCTCTGAAACGTCGGTAAACTTCTACCAGGTTACACGGCGCAATTCTAATTCTCCTGTTTCCACAAAAACAAAAACTTGCCTTTGGACACGATACTGAACCACTTCTGACAAATCCAAATCGATATTAAATAAGAGTTTGACATCATAATAAAAGGTTTATCATTAAATTCAGTATAATTTCTTGCCAGTAAATTTTTCATTGCTATAAACTAAAAATCTTGACATGAATATTTAATTAATGAAGTATTATAGAAGATTCACCTCCAACATTCTTAAGGCCTGTGGCTTAGCTAACAGGAGTTACAGCTCATACAACTTTCTTCTATCCTCGTCTTTCCGTCTTCTTGTATTCCGACTGCATTCTATATAATCGTTAATCTTTCTTCTTCATTTCTTTAATCCCTGGTATGATGAGGCGAAGCTCCCTTCCTCATTTGATCAAGTAATTAAGAGTCCCACTGGGGCGACCCTCCCTTATAACTCCCTGCTCGTAAATTTCTCCCTCATAATATCGTATTTTGGTACTTTTACATCATATTAGAAAATTGTGCTTTCGAATATTGGCCCTGAAGCTGACTATCCAAACGGAAGTGTTCTTGCCTTTTACCAGCTACGCCACTCAGAATCGGAATAATATATAAAATAGGTCACGACAGCGTCATTGCATATCCACTTCATTCGTCAATATAATGCACTTCCCATTTGCCGTTACCTCAACTATGTATTTCACCAGTTGTCTGCAATTAATCTAACTACATCGCACAGCCTCTTTCTCCAAAATTTGTTCGGATAGTCAATAGTTTTAGAAGCCTAATGTTGATTACCGTGTTTACCTCTTACCGAACCATGTCTTTAACCAGCACAATCCATCCGAAACCTCACGTCACAGTTTTCTAAGATGGTCCGATAAGAGGTAAACATGGTAATCAACATTAGGTTTCTTAAACTATTGACTTTCCAAATATATATATATATATTTATTTATTTATATGTGTGTATATACCAGGGGTCCGCAGTGGCCGCGCTGTCAGAGGCGTGGGCCTTGTGCCGCTTGGTCACTGGGACCGTGGGTTCGAATCCCACTCAAGCAATGGATGTTTGTCCGCGTTGTTCTGTGTTGTGCTGTTCTGTGTACAGGTAGAGGCCTTGTGACGGGCCGATCCCTCATCCAAGGAGTCCTACCAAATGTCTATAGATTGAGCCAACGAAAAGTTGGGACCCGCAGTGCTCAGGCACTTGAAGAACGGATATATACCACATGTCCTTCACCTTGAATTTCTAACTTGTATGAATTTTTCACTGACCTCATAAGTTCTACGTACCTTGCATATTTTATCCTCCTTAATTTAAGCACCTTAATAATATTTGGTAGATAAATTTATTAATTAATTTTTATTATTACAATGGGTGATACCGCGTTTTTACAAAACTGCTTCCACTAACGGGCCCACTGTCCATTCCCAAATATTAAACGAAGGTTAACATTATATTGACAGGGAAAAATAGAAAAACTCCGAGGAAAACACGTTTAAGTGCCACTTTGTCAATCGCAAGTCCTACATGGGCTGACCGGGGCGCGAACCTGGGTATTTTCAGTCAGCGACTAAGCACTTGTGATTAATTACTTTGAATTAATTCGACTGTTTAGTGTCTAGATTATAAGTTTATTTCACGTTTTCTTGTTTACATTTGAATCAAAATTAGTTTACTTTTCTAATTACTTGGGTTGTGAGGCTAAAATGTGATCACATAACCATTAACATAACAGTAAATTTGAAGTAACTATTAACTTATTTAGGCATGTTAAAATATTTAATTATGTAATAAGATGGTTAACATTACATTAATATAATTTAGTAATATCTTGAAGCTTGTGGTTATACTCCATGTTAAGTGGGTCTCTTGTCATCACACACATTAATGGAATTTTTCGTTATATTAAAGGCAGATAATTTCTTTACTAGCTGAGTGCAGTGTCAGAGTATCTAAGGGCTATCATCCACGGAATTAGGTAGTTAGTTAGTTAATACTATGTGTTAAAAAATATATTGTGATTATTGTGTGCCCATAAGTTTTAATTTCCAGATATTTTCTGAAATTTATACGATAATTCACTTCTGTCTTTTACGGTTAAGTCATCACAACTGACTTACTGAGCTACTGTCAGATCGTATGAGAAACCATGTTCGCTTTGGTGGTTGAAGCAATCCGAAGTACACATAGTCTTAAGAAACGGCCACAATTATATTTATGAGTGAGCTTAAAACACTGCCATAATGGTTATGCTGTCACATGTCGAAATTCACGATGTAGTAGTTAGGATTTCTGTTTCATACACAGAGGAGTTTCCGGGGACCCAGAGACCCGTTTTCCTGAGAGGTTCTCCCGTAGTTCGTTTTGAAATATACATTCCCATGCTGCCGGTTTGAAGTCTACCCTTGTCTCAAGAATTGTTTATCTGTGAGATTCATTAATCTTGAGTTTTAATTTTCTAACCTAAGAATATCTGTTTATACCCTCAACTCCATGCTCTGGCCGCGTAAGTCTTCGACTTACAGCAATTTTTGTAACCCCTCTCCTCCCCCCTCCCCCCATTTCTTCTCTTTTAGACACTAATCCCAGTTCGTTCTGCCCTTCTTTCCGCAATGTGTACTTATTCTTCTTAATCTATCAGAATTCCAGAGACGAACTGGCTTTTTATTATCACATACTATGTAATTCGTTTCTCTCCACGCACACGTTCGATCTATGGGCTATTCAAAGAACTTTAAATAAGTTCTTTATTAAGTGTCTGTACTATAAATTATCTGAACAACATAATTTTTGTTATACTCACTTCATAATAACGTCTACAAAACATATTCATTTATTTACTAGTAGGTTCGACGTTGTCAACATCTCAGACTGCTTAGCTTTGAATTATGGGATAATTAATTGGAAGGGTGTACTTTTTGAAGTACGCTGAAGTTCCAAAGGCACTCTTTACGCAATATCAAGGGCAATGACTTTAAAAGGGCAACCATAGTCAAAAGAACTGTAAAAATGGTGTCAAAGACAATAATGGTATCCAAGGTAATTTATACAACAATGTTATCTGCGGACATCGTTGCACCAGTGCGATGAAAGACGATGTAGACAGAGATGGACGAGCCCATAAGATGTTCTTTGATTACGATAAATATTAAAGAGCATCTAATAATTGTTGTGTTGACTGAGAAAAACCACCCTCCTTGTGGATTGACCATGTATGTCTTTCCGTCAGACTGTCCGCATCAACAAACTCCATTGTTGGAACCAATTTTTGGTCGACAATGGTACCTCGGATCACATAAGCAAAATCGATCTAAGGTAATTGTTGTAAGAAGTTTGAGTTAATATCAATGCAATAATGGCCTAAAACGCGTCAATCACCTCGGATAACATTACAGGAACAATGAAATATGTGATGCGGCATGAAGAATCCCTTTGGAATTTTGTGCTGTGAAGATACGCCTTCTTAATCATGTTAGCGTCCAAAATGTTTCCTTGAAAAAACTTCGATAAGGTGTGGTGTATTAAAGAGCTGACAATAATAAATAATTTCTGACTCTGGATCGTTACCTTTAGTATAACTGTGTTTACAGTTTACATTTGTCTGTCGTATACATCGAGGTCAGTCAGAAATGTAAAATAATGAAGTACGGTAAACGTTCAGAATGTGCCCTTCATAGCCATATTTTAAACACTATTTTTTAAATGTTAGTAAGCCACGTTGTGCGACCTGTTGAATGACACAAACATTTGTTAGGTATTTATAGGATTATACAGAAGACCACGAAAACCCATATCTCGACGTGGATTCTAGCCCGCCATCAAATCGTTCCAGTAATTTAAATCCATGCGGATCTTGAAAACCTAGCTACCGAGATGACCTCTTTCTGAAGATGGCTGTCTGCTGGGATATTACGACGTATAGTCTTGTAGAAGTTTTCCGAAGTATCAGAGATGCTTACAGCCTCCATCATCAGGGCCAACTTCTACCAGACGGCGCAAAAACCCAGAAGACAGCCATCTTCATACTCATCGTCGTGAGAACCTGAAATAACACCTATTACATTGTTGTTTATATTGTGTATTTAGTTTATTGAAATTGCATGACGTAGCAAGTCATAACGTAAAAGTTTATTTGAAATTATCTCAGCACAGTATATTTTAAGAACAATTCGATTTAGGAATGGCTACTTTAGGTAGATGGTCAGAAAGACCGAAACGGTCCGACACTGGTAAGTTTTATTGAGGGGGGTGGAGTGTGGGATAGCTAAGTCCCCCCTTCCTCCGGAAATGAAGCGTATTAAAGAAGCAGAAAGAATTAAACCCCTCGCGATTAGTGACAAGACTCGTCTTCAGAGCGCATCACTTACATTCATTTCAGAGTGCCACGGGCAAGAGTGACGTATGATACTACGCTCTGAACTGAGTTCGTGTTCTGCTGTTAGCAATTGCGAAGCGTATTGTCTGAAGTCATTGCCCCGTGAACCCGTTCAACTCAGACCACTTCACGGTAATCTATATCCAACTATAATGCTGTTGTTTCCAATTTCTTTGTTTCCTAAGTGATAAGAAGATGCCCCTGTGTCCATGCTACTTGCATTGTAGGAGTATGCTAATCATGGAGGCCTCTGCACGCCAGGATTGTATAAAGCAAGAACTCTACATTTTATATTAAAACACCCAGAGTGCTAGGTCAAATATATCTGGTTTTTCTGGACTTGTTCCACCTTTAAGTATTCTAAAACGAGACCAATAAGCTTCTAGAGTTGGCTCTGCTTCCAGGGATTCGGATTAACTCATTCTATCGGACCCAACATAACAGGTATTTTTGCCTGAAGACATGAGCACAGTCAACTCTCGAAATGATCTGTTTTAGAACATTTAACGATGAAACAAGCTCAGAAATACGTCAATATTAAATATTACACACCATAATTAAAGCTCTTTAGCATTTTATTACGGTGAGGTGCTGTTCTAGCCCCACGTCTGGCCTCTAGCTTGAGGACCACCCCTTGTCCGCTTCCAGTGTCTGCTTGTTCTGTTTGCAGCTTTCATCCACGTCTCGAGTCTCGAAACCTTCTCCTACAACTTCAATATAAGGACGCCTCATTTCGTGATGACGAGGGACTGTCAGTATAACAAGAATGAGAGCGAACATATCTCAGTTGATAGCATCTTTCTTCGAGTAACCAATAATTACAGTTTTCTTTTTAATGAATTTAGGACGTTGAGACACAACTCAGATATAAACCACTCTTCATTTAACAAGTGGGATTAGATTCCGGTTTGCTTTGTGGCTTTTCCACCCCACCGCTTCGCCATTCGAGCGCTTTTTTAGGGTTAAGTTAC
>NW_019059682.1:1130635-1191634 GCF_000696155.1 Zootermopsis nevadensis
TCAGAATGAGATGACGAAAGAGATGTACTGTATTCGTCGCGAAGGGAGAAATTCAGAGACGCAGTTCATTGTGTAAAAACAAATTGAGAACTTCGCATTCACTAGAAACAGTAGGAATTTCATATTTATTCTATAAACTCTATAAATATTTATCGTGATAGGCAAGCTTTAAATCTGTGTATGTATTTGGCATTGTATGAAATTTTACATAAATTAGAACTTTAATGTGTAGTAGGAGAATTTATAAGGACCCGAAGATGGTTGTCTTTTAGGTTGTTGCGCCGTGTAGTCTGGTAGAAGTTTACCGACGTTTCAGAGGTCCATGCTGCCTCCATCATCAGGGCGCATTACCACGAAAACATCAAATCCCACATAATAATCTTGCACATCTTAGTATTCCTTATATTCTTGTGTAAATGTACTTTTGTTTTCTCATGTTCATGTCTCTATAAGAGACGTTAAGACTAGTTTAATCGATGTTTTATTTGTACTTCATCTATTTCTTTAAGTAATGGGCGATCCTATGCACAGGGTAAGCGCGCTTCTGTTCCTTTCACAAAATTGTGCCCCTTAACGTATATTGTAAATATTTTCTCTTTTAACAAATTAAGTAACTCAAAATTTCTTAATAAGTTTTTAGTTTCTTATCTGATAAATAACTTCGTATCTTTTATGGAACCCGAATGTTTATTACCGTGCTCACCAATGGACTCGTCCCAAACTCGTTGAACCATTTCAACCTACAAGTTTCCCATGTGGTCACTTCTGTTTTGCTTTTCCGAAAAATGTTTTATATCATTTCTCGTTTCTTCCGTTTGTACTACACTTTCCTCCCACACTATTTAATTTAGTTGTGCTAATATTAATGAAGATTACTAATCACAAAGATTATCTATGTATAATTTTCTTTATTCCCTTATTAATCCACATTAATAGGTTCCAAACATTGTCCTCAGAATTCTTAATAGCACGTAACCTAACCTAACCTAACTTAAACCCCTTACCGTAAGAAATAATACGTTATGAAATGTCATAACCACGGAATTAGATGCAGGTCACTGTCATCTTAACACTCTGGCCATTGTCCTTCTGGTATAAGTCTACGTTTTTACCTGGGACATCTGGAAGTGACTGCGAAATAAACATACGTGAATTTGCCAGTAACTCGACGCTAATCGTCCATGTCTTTGCTAGTTCCTTGCTAGGGCTGTCACGAGCGTTTAACATGTATTGAGAGGATTATAATCATTATATTTATACGGATATTTTGCCTTTAGAAATAGAACAAAAGTGTAAGCATTTCATAGAGACGCTAGAAGCACTAAGGACCTAAAAGATGAAAATTTCTATCATCGAATGTAAAAATCCATCGTTATTATCTTCTGGTATTGGAGAAAAGAAGAGATTTTCCAGTAATTATCGGACAGAAATTAAAAGGATTAAATCTGTTCCGAAGCTCGAATGTAGTTATGGTAGAAAATAAAGAGGGAGTTGAGTTGAATTGGACACGAAATTGCCTCCCTAAATCCCCGATTAATTGCATGTAATGACAGCCACTTTTATTCTTATGTTATTTCATTGTCTGTGACGATCTTTATTCAAAACCAAACCAAAGTGTAAAGCGTTCATATTTTTTGGACTTTTATACACGTTAATGTGAACTGAAACTTTAGAGGTTTAACTGAATAGTTCATAATATTTTTCACACATATAAATGTCATTATACTTTAATGTAAGATATTGAAACTTTCCTTAGATATTGTGTTTGAAATAAATACTTGTAATTACATTTGAGACGTAATAAGTTTAAATTTTTAGTAGTGTTCATAGTATCCAGTAGTTAATCACCATACCAGAAGCAACAATTTACGTATTTCCTCGATTTTAACACGCCATCAACTGTAAGAAGCATTTTTGATAAAGAAATATGTTTTCATGAAAATATAAGCTATATCGATTCTTAGACAACATTAAATGTAAGACGTACCCTGGTTCCCGAAAATTTAAAATGTGAAAAAGTGCTTCTTATAATCGAGGAAATACGGTACGTCAGAATGACTTAGTATTCTGGAAATAGGTAGTAACATGTCTTCCTCACCAGACAAAGATTATGTTGCCATGACTCGACTTTCTGCAAGTAGATGGTCGAATTTTTTAGCTACAGATTAATGGTTCTATTATCATGACTTGGCAAGCTCGTTCTGAAAGCAGGTAACACTATACACTCCATACAAGTTGCAACATTAATGCCACAGTGAACTTTGTCGCTACAGACCCCACTTAATACGTACCACGTATTGATGATACTGTTAAGGCAAATGTATCTTTAAGAGACGTATCATACTTTTTGAATTACTTAGGACATGGGATAACAAAGTTTATGTTGCCGTTATTTTAAATATCAAAAGTTATTTACATCAAAATCTTTTGCATGAAATTTATTTGAATCTAAATTTTGTATATAAAACAAGCATTATAATTATTATATTAGTAAACAGTATAGCGATGTATTAAAATTCAACGGTGAGTAATTCCTCTCGTATCTTAATCCCCCACCCTCTCTCTTATTTTCCTTCTTCCCCTTTGTAGTATTATCTTATTCCCTCATTTCTTCCTTATTCCTTTCCTGTTTCTTTAATCTGTCCGCCCTATCGCCATTCCTCCTCCCCTACATTCCTGCATCAGCTCCGCACCTTATCTACTTATTCCTTTCTTCCATCCTTTCCTCATTTAATCTCCTCAACATTCTTTATTCCTCTTTGCTAACGTAGCCATCTTTAAACTCATACGTTACTTCAAATCGTCTAAAACCAATCATTTGAATATGCCACATTTGTTTCTTAAAATTAATTTCATGGACTCGCATTAAACAGGACTGTATCACCATATCCCATTAATAATGTACACCCATTACAAAAAACTATAATAAGATAAATTCATAATTATAATTATGGAATAAAATAAAAAATAAGGGAAAACATTCATTCCAATTACATTGCACTGTTCTATGTTATATCGAAGCCTCCTGAAATTAAACAACCTTGTATAAAATTACTCTTTGGTATTCCGCACAGAACAATTTGCCATAGAGCGTCACTGCTGAAAATGTTCTGTATTAGCCTATTAAGTATTAAGTTACATGTAATGAAGTTTTCCGCGGGCGTAAGCGTCTATTTCTTTCGCACAGGAAACTATTTGTTTAAAAATACAAGTAAGTAAACATAAAGCTCGCTCTTATATAATATAAATATATAAACGGTCGCATCTGGAGAAAAGAAAGCATTAATAAACTTTCCACTGTCTTTACCATGACGACATAACAAACTAATATAGAAGTAGCAAGTTAGATGCTTGTGACACTCGAATATCGTATATTTTAAGATAAATTATACGTATATTTACTCTTGGCACACCATAAAAAAACAAGTTGAAGCTGTTGTACGGGTTCGGAATATAAATGTGTAAGCGTATTGCTATGAAAGCAGACGGGAATTAAAACTACAAATTTTCTCCTCATGTAATTAAGTGCTGTGTAATTTTAACTCATTAAGTTCAAGTTTGTTGTTCAACATTTTCTTTTATAAACACTTTGAATCTTTGTAATTTCCTCAATAAGAAATCAAATTTCATAAATATGCAAAATTTTAAAAAAATATATCTGTTACCACGGTCTTGCCCAACACAGTAGTTTGATCTCTGACAGGGATTTAAATAGAGTTTACCGAAGTTCTTCCGATTCTAATAAAGATTGGTAGTACATGAAGATAACCACACACCTTAAGCCGGTGCTGATGTCAGAAAGTCCTACTACAACAAATTTGTTCACATAATAATAGCGTAGTATAAGGAATTTTGCGTCAAACAGAAGAGCAGACTCACTGTTAACGGTGTAGACTGTAAGCAGGCAGGTCTTAACGTCTGTTAACCTGTGCACGTCTTATAACCGGTAGCCAAAGGAATAGAATCAACAAGGAAATATAAGAAGATTTTTTTTTCATAATACCAAAGCTCCGGATAATGAGGTTAATCCGATTTTTCCAATTAAAAACGACAAACTTAGGCATTGTATGTTTCTCTCCCTCTTTTAGACGATATTAAATTGAGTAGATATCCTTCTTTAATGAAGTAAAAATGTGTATATGTTTAATCTTGCGATGCAGCATCTTGCAAAAGGAACCTCAACTCCTTTGAGAAAGTCGAAGAGGAAATGTGGATTTCAGTCTCGCGTTTTCACGTTAATTATTTGTCATTTTGTATTATAAATGTTTATATTCGTAAAATCTCTTTTTAAAACAGTTTATTTACGTCGCAAGACGGGCAAAACATGATCGCGTGCATTTCTGGTAATCCGAGCGGATAGTTTCCTCTTATGTTTTATCTTAGTTTTCTTTCATACTTAACAACCATTCTTCCTGTCTTTGTTTGTTTATGTTCTTTCTTCTTACTCTCGCATTTTATTCTTCTCATTTTTTCTGTGTTGCTTCTTATCTCCTGTCCTTCTACTCTTCTACACCTAATTGTTTGCTTCATTCTTCTTATTCCTTCATTTGGTCTTTTATTCTTTATTTATCTATTAGTTTAAAACATTATTTTTGTTTGTTTCTTTTTTACTTTATTAGCTCTTTTCGTCTTTCAGTACTCTCATTTCTTTAATTTCGTCTTTATTATTCTACCTTTGTTTCCTATTTACAAATATTTATGTTTATTTCTGTTTTGGCTAATATTTTGTTTCCTTCTTTACTTTTTTATCAGCTTCCTTTACTCTTCTATGATTAGCTTCGTTTTATCTTTCTCAACGCTCATGACAGTCATTTTTGGACTAATATGAGTGAAGTTATTAAAATTTATCTTTTCGTATTCTTGTTTCACGTAATATTATAGGTTATACACCCAAGGCCAGTATAAAATTCAAAGTCAATAAACTGAAATGTCACAAACCTTGCTGTTAAACCCATTATAATGGATCACTGTTTGTGAATCACTTTGCTAAACCATGGAAACATAACAAGGAATATCAGATATCATTCCATACTCAAGACTCGAAGCTATGAACAAAACCTCGTCGCCTTAAGCTACAATAATTCCAGGTCTTCATCTCCCTCACAGCAACATACATTGCTCCTGTGAATCCGATAACATGCAATACAGTTTCTAAGCAAGTAGCTTGTGACAGAAACTTAACAACTGTCCCCTCTCCTTCGCTTGCACCGTATCACAAGGAAACCAAAGTGTTTGGGAGGGGTGGGGGGAGCAGCGGTTCATTATCTTCCCATAGCTTAACACCAAGTTAAGGTAAAACTTGTAACTAAGAAAGCGCGAACAGATACAGGAACCAGAAACAGAGGTGTTTGTGTCTTCCAACTTTGGTGCAGGTTTCAAGACAACAGTCTTCCGTTCGAGAAACAAAACTCGATTCCAAGACGCAACCAAGATAAATCGATCAGAAGGGACAAAATTCATGTTTTAAAAGAAAATTCTATACAGAAACAAAACCCCGTTGTTCAACAGAAACCTAAGATTTCTCTGCCTCTCCTTACTGTGACATTTCTGCCGTCACGCTGACAGATATAAGTTAAGAGAAACTAAATGGAGTTGATAAACCATCTTAGAGGACAGCAGGGGGTAGCAGACAATGCTTAGGCTTTTCATGTGGTTCTAATAGTGGACACAAGTTTGTAGTGGTCAGCAGAAACTTAGACAAGATGTGACAGACTGGGTGGTCAGAAGAATATGTCACTATCACTTGTCAAGTAACCGATAAGCAGCACAGATATTATAGAAGTGATATTCTAGAACATAAACTAACGACAGTGCTAGCTTCGATCCACATTAGTTTTATATTTATGTTACTAGTTTGATTTATTCCTTTGCCTCATCAAATTCCTTATTTTATATCATAAATTTGAAATCTTTTGGAGGGCTTTGTGAATATCGTTATATTTCTACTGTGGGCGTTTATTTGTATAGGTAAAATATAACTAAATTTCTGAATGTAAAATAAAATTGTCAGAATTAAATATTTATATTTTTTATCACTTTAAAACGCTCATGAATAATTGATTTATGGAATGTTTCCCGTTTTGGACATTTTAAGTGTAAAATACATAATGAATTATATTAAAATTTAATTAATACCATAGCTCAGATTTCTTTTTAAGAACCTGACAGCCGCTCAGTTGATAAAAAAGTTAACGCTCTTTGTATAACTCGGGTGTTCAGTACCATGTTCACAACAGCCCGCCACTGAAATCTCTCCTAGGTCATTCCACATACACTCTGTTTTTATGATTAATTTAAATATAATCCCTACATTTAAGCCTAGACCTCACATCTTGTTCATTTCCTTCAGGTTCATATACTGAAAAGAAGTAGACTCTGATGATGGAGTCAGAATGTATCTCCGAACTTTGGTTTTTAATTCAGAATTGGCACGGCGGATTGCCCGATAGGATTTTATAGCATATAATCCCTGGAAAAGTATTAAATCTTATGAACGTTAAAGTTTGTGGAATGTTCCGATAGTAATAATGCAAAGTACTTGTAATTTTCTAAATAAAAATACTTTCTTAAAATCTTATAAGTACTGTCTAATACTGCCGAACGGGTCAGAGGTAATGCTCAACACTTGTATACAAGAAGTACTGATATCGATTTTAATCTCGGTCGAGTTACTGGCCTCCTAACCGAGATATTTTATAGTTTCCCTCCGTCTCGGCAATCAAATAATGATTCAGTGCCTTCAAAAATATATGACAACCTCCTTTCAAATCTTTGCATACAATTCATAGGCATCTTAACTTGTCATTCGACGCTATGTAAGGTTTTAGCCTGAACACAACATTAACATGGCGCGTAATGGTCTAGAAGTTAGGTCGTGTGGAAATGCAAAATTATTAAATGACCCTGTCCCCAACAAACGCACCCGAATGCTAAGATACGCTAATTCAATTAATAATAATAATAATAATATACCTGTTTTGTAAAAAGTGGGACTTTTTTATATGCCTTAATTTTAATGGCCTTTCCGCATGACAACTGTGTCAGAGACAATTTTATTTCTGTAACCTTTTCTATCTTTGGCTTATGATCTTTATTTATTTATTTATTTCTTCTCTGTCTTACTTTATATGATACTTTCTTAGTTTTATGCTGGTCTCATTCGAAACTATTGGAAGTTCCTCTTATTACAGTGAAGATAGCAGACAGCTTCAACAATCTTTGATGGGAAGGATTAATCAACGTAAGCTACTTAACGTTATGTTCGAATCTATTAGAGATAAAGCAGGCCCTCACCTAAAGATTGCCCTCGCGTATCTCATTCTTTTGAAGAGTCTGAATCTCGACAGTGGCGCCACTGCCACGCTCCTGTGACGTAAACAGCGCGGATTAATACCTCAATGTGACCTGCATCGCGGCTACCGGCATAGTGTTTGTTTATTGTTAGTTATTAGGTTATTTAGCGATACTGATTGAACTATATAGATTATATATCGTTGGTTGTAAGGGGAAGGTAAAAGCAAATTGAGAATAGATATTATAAAGGTGGTGTTTGTGGGAAATTTCAATAAAATATTCTGGCATTCAGACGTACAGTATAAGGTAAACTGCGAAATACTTAAGTCAAGATAAATGGTAACCCTGAAAGGATTCGAATCAGGCACTTGGCGGGTATAAATATGGAGCTTTATTGCTACATTAACCTATTTAGTGACGGCCTGCAAATAAAACATTTTTTAAAAAAATTCATTGTGGAAAGAGAAATACAAGGAGACTCTTTCCTTATTTGCATATTCATAAACAAATATTTGATACTGATCTAGATAAAATAATAAAATGTGGAGAATTAACGTACAGGACGATTTTATAATTTGTTCCGGTTTTCTAATACTATTAGGGCAATTACATTCAAAAGAATATGATATGCCGAAAAAGCAGAGCAAATGGAATACACGAAAAATGTGTACATAATTCTGTTTTATAAATGTTCATGTTACGAAATAACATATATTTAGTGGTATATTAGGAGGTAATATTAAAGTGGGTCGTAGCTACGTAAGAACAGGTTAAAATGTCAGTTACGAATACTGCTTTCACAAAAACAGGGAATTTATTTATCAGCTGTCTAATTGTTTGGTTTTTAAGGTAGGCCTTGTACTTTTTAATCTAGCTAGTAAATTAATCTTCACACTAATGCCATTTCGGACTTGTCTATACATTGAAGTTTCAATAAGAAAGTTCTTTGTATAAGAGGGATGCAGCATAACAAGAAATAGAATTTCGCGTGAGGAGAGAATGCACTGGACACAGTATTTATGTGTAACTATTAATATATCAAATACCTAGACTGGACGTATAATGTGACTGCCTTCTGTACGTTCGTTTGCAATTAGAAACAATTTAAAAGATTAAAATTAAATATCATACGTGGAATACAGTAAAAACCATTGAACAAATTATATTTTAGATAATATTGGTCAAATATGCACTGAGGATATTAATTATTAATTAAGTTTGACGCAACAAATTAAAAGAAATGTAGAGATTAGTCAGATGTGAAAACTAAAATGATTATATCAGTAACAGGAAAATCCCACATACCTTGATATATATTCCAGAACTTGGAGTACAGAATTTGATTCCTGTCTTAAAAGAATCTGTTCTACTGGACACCTGCAGTATAATGGCGGTTATAATCTTACTGATAAAATGATATTTTAGAGTTGCAAATATTTATTACAAGGCCTTTGGAAAATCCTGTCATCATTAATCAAACAAATATGTAATGGACAATTAAAAACAATAATTTGGTAGCCCTTTTGAAAATAAAGTACTTTACTTACGAATGGTTCAATACATTTTATACACGATTACTGAAGGGTGTAAGTAAAGTAAAGCTGTCCCACTATACGCTCCCACTATACGCCACGTAGGCGTTTGGGGTGAGTGGAGGTATAGCTTCTCTCTTCCTTGACCTCGGCACTAGATGGGGGGTGAGTGGTCAGCATCACGCCCCGGCCGGCTTTACCCCCGGGAAAGGACCCCGGAACCCATTGGATAGGAGGTTGGGTGGAGGGTGTACATATGCAAATACTTTATTATAAGGCGTCCATCAATAAGCAATTTTTAATGGGGAAATGATAAAAAAATATGTAAAGTAAACAGGTAAACACTGTAGGTCGGCGACGGCGATAATAAGGTTGGGTGTGGCCGATGTGGATGAATAAATTTCGAATTGTGGCAAAGATCAACTGTAAACTAAATCAGAGAGCCCCGGATACGACAAGAAATTGCGAAGCCCCAGAATAAGGGATTCTGCTGTTCTGAGAATGCTGCTTATAGCGTGGCGTTTCACCATTTGATCCGATTAAGTTCCTTGAAGCTTAATACGAAGGTCTGGAGTGATAAAAATAATAGAGCTTATAAGTGAATGGGGTGAAGGGGTGGGAAGAGACGTAACTGGCGATGATGTGATTTTTGTGGTCAATGACTTTTCTTCCATTTTTACGCCTGCAACTTCCTTACCTAACCTCACTTCCTTTCCAACTGATTGCGTCAGCCGAGTCGAATTATAGACTTAATCCGAGATGAAGCTAGCTAAGTAGAGTTCCAGAAGATTCTGCTAGGAACAGAATGGGTTTATGCAAGTGTGTCATATAGACTACATTCGTGTGGGCTTCAAACTAATATTAACTTACGAGAATGCTTGACATAAACTCGTTACTTTCCTTATATCTGGCTCCCAGAGAAATGAAATGATTTATATTAAAGTCTGTATGATAGATCGCTATTACATTTTGTATAATCTTTATATTTTGGTTTATATTGATTTATTTTAAGGGTTACTATACTTAAGGGTATAGCTGTACTTCAATGCTGGCCTATATCATTAACATATTGTGAAAGATTATGATAAAACTTTGCAGTCGTAAGTGTAGAGTACACTGAACTGACATGATAGAGTCCTGATTCTGAGGTACAGAGGTACAGTTACATTTGGTCACGTTTAACACTAATAATGCAAAAGTTTTGTCTCATGTGAATGAATAAATTTGTTGATATACGCTTCTGGCACGGTGCCCTCGATATAAAACTAAATGCAATATATATATTTCTACTTTTATGCCGCCCCTCTTACGAGTTTTATTTAAAGCGATTGAAGAATATACAACACAATTATTTACTTAATTTTATTTTTCACTTTTAACATTATTTATCGGTTGTGACGTCAGTAACAGGAAACATTTAAAATATTAATGTATTATTAAACACATGTATTAAAATTTTACAAGATTATATTAATTATTTATCATCTTGCAGTTCAAGTCTCTTATAAAAAGTCAGATTATTATTCACACATTTTTCATTAACTCATTTACCACGCAAATATAAAAATGGCTTTACTTAGTACGTTTCAGACGTAATTCTACAGCGAAACGAGCTCAGTTTTAGAATCGAAATACCACGCTGAGGATAATAAAAGAAATGATGTTTATGTTTAACATTGTCCTGAGATGTTTGAGGCGAGGCAAAGATCATTGCAATGTACAAGTCATCGCTTTTATATCGATCGAAATGACGCATTATGCACCTGCAGATGGTGACCAGCTTTTCGGAGAAACTTTCTTATCCTTAAGACAAAGACGACACGTTCCTTCATAACGTTATTAACAATCCAGAAATCCAATATCAACATATACATCATGAGAATTTCAAACACTTTCATACTTCCGTCTGCAAGAGGAGGGAACATTTATCTAGAAACGTTATGATTATAATTTTAAGATTTCGAATATAAACCCGTGTCATATTTAAGCGTAATTCATAAATTACAGATACGCTATCATATTTTATTAGCGGATGGGAAACATTCAGGAGATGAAATCTGTAGGTAGTAGAGGGGAGCAGTTCTGATGCTGTTTAAATGAAAAGATGGGATTAATTAATTTGCTTCGGGAAGCAAAGAGCTATAATCGGTGCTGATAAAGTGGAGGTAGAATTTCAAAGACATGAAAGATTCGTTTCATATTATTAAATATTCTGCTGCCACCTAACGGTTGAATGGTAAATCTGTAAAGGGTAAAGATTTAAAATTTCTTTTTAGAAAAATACTGTGATTGAGCTCTACGATTTAAGGTCATATATTATTAGTAGATGCTAAATTAAATCCTTAAACCCGGCAAGGAAAGAATGTTATTAGTTGAATATATGATTCATACTTCAATAATTTTCTTGTGATTATTGTTGAAATGAGAATCCATTTGTCGCTTTATTCTATTACGGATATTACTTACCTATTTACTTACTTATCCCATGGAGCTGAGTCCTTCCTGACAAGCCAATAGACGTTCAGCCACTCAGTGTTCATTGCCGTGTTCATAAGAGTCCGCCACTGGTACCTATCCTGAGGCAGATAAATCCAGTCATATTAGTACATTCTATTTCCTTCAGATTCATTTTTTCTCCCATGTACGTCTAGTTTTGTTGCCAACCAAAACTCTGTATTACGAACATTAATATTATCATTGTTGATGTTTATGACGATAATGACGATGATTTAAGATAATTCAATAATTTTACCGACTACTAGTACATGCTATGCGACAGCAGTTTAGTTTCTGGAAGTGACATTGATATTTGCCTTTTTAGTATGTGTGCATAGACGTCACCCTTACTTTTCTACCACAAAATTAAGTTACACTCTTTATGTGGACATAGTTTTAATGGTCATGTAGCATTGCATTGTCTGTATGTTGTCTTTATTTTGATTGATATTATTTACGTCGTCAACTCTTATGTTTGCAATTTTCGCCAAACTAAAAATCTATTTTCTGCAGAATTTATTATTAATATATATATATGTATATTACTGATAGGTATTCATAAAATTCTGTATCAGTATTATGATACTACAGACCTCAACATCTTTGTTTATTTAATTTGTTGTTTTATAAAGATTTAAAACAAAAAGAATATAGTACAGTGCTGAGGAATATATCTGAACCCACGACGGATGTAGTAGCATATGAGTACTGTTGTAGAAAAGTACATGAAGATTATCATAAAAATGTTTACTCCCTGCCTAATATGTTTAGGCCATGCAACAAAGGAAAATAAATAAACAAGACATGTAACGAGCTTTTAAAAACTGAAAAATGCACGTAAAATTTGTGGTTTGAATGGGTGAAGGAAAGAAGCCACTGAGAAACCATGGCATATATGAACAAATAATATTAAAACATATCTTAATGTAATTAATGTGTGGTGTTACGGTCTGGATTGAACTGGCTCATTAAAACAGAATACAATTATGTTTGCCAACCACAGGATTTCATGAAATAACGAAATATCTTGATTAGCTAAATTGCTGGCAACAAAAAAGCCCCTGTTTCATACAGGAAGTTTGTTACATTATGGTTGTAATTAACTTACTTCCTCGATTTTAAGACACATCCTTGGTTTAGTAATAGCATTTTCAGAAATAAATACGCTATATAGAATTTTAGACTCAATCAAATGTAAGACGCATTCCGATTTTAGAAAATGTAAAATGAGAAAAATTTATTTGCTTCTTATCATTATGCATATGGTAATTAAATATTCTTAATCGCTTCTGTCCACCGTGTGTTGAGAAGGCAAGGACATTGGAGAGGTCTTCTGTTGGGTTCTTGTAGCTTCACTTCAGAAAAAGGAAATTTGTGTCTTAACCTTACAAGGCAAGACGATCGCTGGCTGGGTCATGCCCCCTGCGGCTGTAAAACTTCGTTACCGTGACAGCTAATCCAGGATTAGAGAAGCAATAGCTAGGGGGTTTTGCCTGATCAGTTGTTTCTACCCTCAACTTTGGACCGACCTGGTGTTCTAGTTAACAAGCTAATTTTCAGAACAGTTAATTCGCTTAATATTTTTTCGGAATATAGTACCCTAGATTTTGTTATTATAACTTTAAGTTGCTGCTTTTTTATATATATTTTTTACTGACGATATGGCAATTAGCGAAATTATTTATTTGCTGCTATATGGTCTGGGTTTTAATTCTAGGCAGTGATATAAAATTGTTTCTTCTCCATCAAGTTCAAAAAATTTCCAAAGTCAATCTTCCTTTCTTCCTTTATTTCCTTTCTTTATATATTTATGAACTTTTTTAATTTTTATTTCTTTAATTGATTTATTATGTTTTATTTATTTTGTACATCTTTTTTATGCCTGTAATATTCACTTCATTTTTATTATTAATCAATTTATTTATTTATGTTCGATAAAAGTATATTAAGAAGAGACTAATGCATGAATGAAGATTATGTTATCATACAAAATAAACAGAAGAGGCTAAAAATTGGTGTTACGTGGAGTAAACTGTTTGATAGTACGTCTAAATAATTGTCTAAATAATAAAATTCTAAAATTACAACTCTTCGAAAGCTGGATTCTGCTTCCTTCTTCATGTGAAAAGGAGAGTAGAGGACAGAATGCTCACCTGTCGCGCTCTCTAGCTGAGCTAGCCATAGAACTGGTCTATGGAATTATAACGTGAGGGAGGATTTTGCCGAAAACAATATCATACGACTGCTCCCACTATACAGGGCACTCTGAACTTACTCGTTAAATCTTAGAAAGATGACGAAGTAATGTATGGATTACGATGCAGATAAAATAATGGATTCAAAGAGAAATAGGAAGAATGAGAAATTAAATTATATGGTTTTGTACGAGTTAGACAGAAATCTTAGCAGAGGAAGAAGAATTATCCATTAGAAGTTTTTATTCTTTTTCTTCTTCTTCAAAGAAAACGAAATGAAGTCTTAGGGTGAGATTTGCAAGGAGAGACAAGGACTGATTCTTGAGGATCTGTGAGTTTTCTTTTGGCCGCTATGGGATTTGCTCTTTTGGAATATCTGGGTAGAAATGACAAATAGTTTACATTACTGCAAATAAAGCCACGGCTAGCTTGTGCAGATATTTACTACGCTTCAGATAAGGAAAAATCTACGTGACTTCTTGTTTTTAAAACACTTGCTGCTATAGTGCTGCCTCCTGACGGTTTAAATTAGAACGATGTCACAAGCACAACCGAATGTAATACAGTTCCCGAACTTTTCCTGCATCTACATTGCTCTAAACGGGTTAAAAGTTCGAGGTTCGATTCATGGTCGAGGCAGGAATATTTATGTTCTTCGCCGCGCCCAACTGTCTCTGAAGTTCACTAAGTCTCATGCATAATTTGTACGTACAAGTGCATAATGAAACCAGCATAGGTTGTCTGCCTGTCCGTCCATATATTCATCTCCGAAATTGCCAAACAAATTTCTTTATTAAGTTTGTCTAGATAATTTAATTTCGGCCCATATTAATCCAGTTTCATCCCACACTTATGTAAAACTCTAATCGAATTTATATCAAATTTCACAAAAGATTTATCATAATCAAAGCGTGCAAGACATAGGATATGGGTATAATTAATTTCATCTCCTTATATTTGAAACATTTTAGGCTTTTTCGAGACCGGAAGTTTAAAAAAATCACTTATTTTGAAGCATTGTATTGGAGTGCCAAAAGTCAGGGGAGGCGCCAGAGGGTAGCAAGGGAACCATGGTCGAAGGGGCGTTAAAAACTGAAATCAATTCATTTTCTGTTACACACATACAGAAGGACAGGCGGATACGCCATTCATTATTATTAATTACGTAACATGATTCTTAGTAGAAATATTTACCTTAAGTTATGAAAAATTAGATAATATATATCATATTAAAGTTCTGCAAATTACAATGACAAGGATGCTTTGTAAAAGATATGTGAACAATTAACTCATAATGACGATTTACAATGTCAGAATACGGAATATTTTTAATTAATTATCAGTAATATTTAGTAACAAATTTAAGTTGGAGAAGGTAGTCGCAAACTTCTGGATTTTCAAAAAATTCATTACTTATATGTAGGAGCTGCAGATATGCTCGACGTGGGCCTGTCTGGAATCTTCAACGGATTTTTATTAAATGCAATAGTGAGGAGTGTTACATAAATTTGTCCGCACGTTTAAATTTCGATTAAAATCAGTCATAAACATTTTACAAGTAAATCTACGCGCGTTTCACCGCGTGAAAATATTTTTGTGGGGAAATCTCCATCTGTAAGTTCCATCGTGGGGAATCCGCAGATGTGAAATACCCGCGTGGAGATTCCCAGTCATTTGCGCAACCACGTGTAGAAATACTTAGTGATGACGACATAATCTGCTAGACAGGCACCAGATATGTTGTCTCCGTTCAGGCCGTTGTCCCCAGAAAACTTCACAAAGTTTTCAGTTCAAACTCTGGAGATCGTGCCATAATTCTTACGCAACGCTTACATTTCCTAACTTATTCTATGTTCTTTTTCATAATTAATAAGGTATGAAGATTCACAATGATCATATTTTAAAAACTTGATTATTTTTCCTATAGTATCCGTCGTCAAATTGCATGCTTCAAGGTCATAGAAAATCGCACACACTTGCAAAACGAACGGATAAGCCCTGGCTAATAAGGACAGCTCAGACCTCGCAGCGTAACACGCTGGCACCTCAGCACTATTGATGTAGAGCCGCGCGGTAAGGAGGGGTGCAGTCCATCCGTGACCTTGAAGCATGCAATTTGATGACAAGTACTATATATACTTCAGTTAAGAACTGCTTCATAGGTGTAATAGTTCTGAAGTCACAGCAAGATTGGCTGAGCATTTCTCAGTGCGACGTTAAACAAACTGTCGTCATTTAACAAGTATGGAGACACGGCTCAATAAGAGGAAACGTAGACTGATGAGACTAAATGCAATTTTTCCTCGTATACATTTCCGAATCTTGGTTTGTCGACCATAAGACCAAGAAAGAAGCAGAATAAGAAGAGGGGGGAAGGAGAAGAAGAAGAAATCTCTGTTCCCATTTCGACTGTAGTCGGTTATTATATGTTTGTATGTATGTAGAGAACGTATATAATGGTTTTATATATAATTTAGCACACCACCGAATGTCGGCCATTATTCGTTATCTCTGGGCGCGAGAATACAGAGCAACGGCAGTTTCGCATGGCGCGCCACATCAAGTGGATCCAGTCCACGTAACTGAATTAGCCTGACAGAAAAAATCGTATCTATGATCGACATCATCGATTGAATATGTGAAAATACGTGAATTGTAAGTTTAATAATCAAATTGTGATACTGAGTTAACGTACCTTTTATGATAAATCTTTAGCAAAAAATTCATTCTTCTGTTTTGTATTTCGCGTTAACTTATATAATATCCGAGATTATGTGAATGGTTATCTTTAGTTAAAAGACAGCCAGACACGTAACTAAATTCACACAGCAACAGTCTCTCTAGAAAAGCTGGCAGTCTCTTGCCTGGTCAAAAGAATTATTCGTCTTTTATGCATTTAGAAGATATATTACCGTGTTCACAATAGACCGCCAATAGACTTTAACCCGAGTCAAATTAATCCAGCCCAGACTGCCTCACCGTGTCATTAGTAGACTTATACGTTTTAACCTTTAAAGCCTATAGAGCGCTCTAATGGTGAAGTGCGGTGTTTTCTTTACGGTACGTATTGAATCATTATATTACTAAGGCACGCTTCTGCTTTAAAGGGTTAATGTTATCCTCTATTTGGTGCCTATGTCTCCAAAACGGTCTCTTTCATTGTATTTTTCCCCAACTAAAATTTATTTATTTATTTTCTCTGTCATGCGTGATAACAGGCAAAATCCTTTCTTGTTTACCTTAATAGTATTTGACGATAAGTACAAATTATGAAGCCCCTCATGTAACATTTTCCAAGCATCCCTTAATTCCTCCCTCATGTCTTAATGGGTTTTTTTCGCAAATTTTTCCAAACACACTCAATCTGTCGATTTAAAGGTTTATAATATGTAAAACTTGTATTTCGGGCTTTGTCCATTATAAAACTACAATTATTCGGAAGCTGGATTCATCCTCCGTCTTCGTGTCCAAAGGGGTGGGGAGAACAGAAAGCCTATCTGTTGGGACCGCGGATTGAGCTAGCCTCAGGTCTGAGGAGGGTTCAACAAATAGGCTTTCTGTCTCACCCCCTTTTGGACACGAAGATGGAGGATAAATCCAGCTTCCGAAACTTTAGTTTTTTTAAATTTTATAATTTTTACGATGAACAAAGTCCAAAGAATAATTTTACGTAAACTTTAACTGTTCTACTTTCTTATAACAGGAAATATAAATTCATATTAATACAACAAACTGGCAGATGATGGTAGTAGTAGTAATTTTGGTAATGTTTACATTTAAATATAACAGACAGAATGACGAGGTGTTTTAAACTAAATGGTAGCAAGTTTTCCCCGAATTTTATGACATAGCAACACATTTTTTATCATTAATAATGCCACGTGCTAAAGATATGAGGGAAGAACAAAAAATTTAAAAACGATATATCGGGGTCGTAGCATGGAAAGTGTTAAACAGTGTCCTTTTATTTTCCATTTCTGCAAAAAACTTGTACTGACAATTACACTCCAATTCGTCCAGGTGTCAAATTATATCGCCTTCATAGAGTAACTGCACATCTATAGTCTCTCTAATTTCCTCTAGATGTCACTTACATTTTTCTAAGATTCTAGTTTTTTAAGAAGCCTAGATATTACAAAACTTAGGATTAATCTCCTGTATAACTGCAATTTTTAAGTCTATTATTCTAGGTGCGACATATCAATATTTACCTACAACCCAGAAGACCAAAATCGACAATTTCACCGCCGTGAGAACCTCAATATAGATTAATATTTATTGACAGTGTTTTATGTGTATAGGCTACATCTTATTCCGTCAATGGTTCCGTAAACAGTTTCTAAATCTTCCATAAGATTACGTTTTTTTAAAATTTGAGTAGGTGGAAAATAAGTAGGGCCTAAAATTAATTTTATACCATTGATTAAAATTCAGACTTCATTTATAATATTATTTTTTTCCATAATATTTTTTTTAATATGTATTATTTACTACATTCGAAGACTTCATTATACGCGCGACATTGAAGCAAAAAAATCCATGTTCATACTTGTACAACAGTAATTTGTCTAATAATATATCATAAATTTTAAAATGCATGATGTAACTGTGATATTTAAAATGCTACATCTGCTTAATTTATTTTATAACACAGTTTTCGTCTATAATATATCGAGCCAATAATTGACACTTCGCTGATATAAAGTGTATTTCTGGAAAGATACTATTTTTCTAGTAGGGTTGTTGGTAATGAACAAGTAGTGTAAACTTAGTTGATTTAGAAAATAATAACTATATAAGAAAAGTGTCATTCAGCCGGAAAGGATATATAAACGAAAGCTTTTTGGTGGAATATTTTAGTTTACATTTCCTTCGAGAACTCTAATATATTTCAGACATTCGTAAAACGATGTCAGCATTCTTGGAACATCTTATTCGTACTACTGAGAACACAGTGATTATTCCTTGTCAATATATTGAGCTAAACACCCTGAAATCATTTTTCTCAGTGAAGGGTTCAACATGAAAAAAATATCCCTTCTTCTACTACCAAATATGAACTGGCAAAAAGGAGCCAGACTCTGATGCATCAGACACCTTTAACACAGCAAACTCTTGCCGTCTTCTCAACCTAGCCTTCCTCCTTGCTTGCTTGTGGAAATGCCGCTATAATTCATCTATCCTATAAGATTACTGATCTTTAATCCTCTCCGACCCTCCTAAAAGTTAAGATTTACTGCCGTCTTGGAATTATATTGTTGCCTTTCGCCTTCGCTGTGCCTGCCTTGCGTATCCACAGTAACAGCTACGCTGTGCTACTTTGCGGTTAAGGGAAAATTATTATGATATATCTAGACGGAATCGCTACCCAGCAGCCAAGTACCCCCACTACCCGCCATACACAACTAAAACACCGCTTCACCCTCGCTTGCTGCTTCAGTCCTGGCACCTCGAAGCGCCTTGATCTCTTTCCTCATACATTGGCAATGTAGTACAAGGATGGTTTGCCATGATGTTAGATGCAATGCATATGCTTGACATCCCAGGCGTAAGTTGAAGACTGTACTTCCTGCCACGACTGTACACTTCACTCGCTTTAGCAGATATTTTCGGTTTAGTTTCTGTACACAACAAGTATTTATGACTGAACAGACATATAACCTGCAAATATTTATTCATTTAATTATATTTCAAGATAATTCAATTTATTAATAATGCTGAAATATTTTAACTTATGTTCACCACGTCAATTAAAATTTATTTATTTTACTTGTTGAGAGGGATAATTTGAAAAGTGTTTTATTTCTAATAATTCTTATATCAGGGTCAAATAACAAATGTTGGTAAAGATTTTCCAAAATATTTATGATAATCAATATAAATTACTGTTATGCGAATTTATAATTTTATTGCTCTAATGCATAACTTCCGAAAAGTTATGTTTTTTTTAAATACCTAGACTTTGGATAACGCCCAAAAGAAAAATTTTACACAATAAATTTTCTTCCATTATGGAACGTAAAACTTCATTGCTTTTTTTCACAATAACCCTCCACTGACCCCCAACCTGAACCAAATGAATTCAGATGACTGTCTTCTGGATTGTAGCTCAGTGTATTCTAGTAGAAGTTTAAAGTAATTAATTTCGGGATAGAAGACCTAGGTTTGATTCCTGTTTGTGCCACTGCATCGAAACTAATTCTGCAACCCTCTATTCAATGAGTATCCGGAGGTTATTTCCCTTGGAACAAGGCAGTCGCAGCGTGAAACTGACCACTCACTCTTATGACGATGTTAAGAATACTTGGAGTTTACGTCCAACTTCCAAAGCCTTGATGGCGTGGTTCTTAATCGCGTTGTCAACTTCACCCTTAGCAAAATGAATGCCTCTTCCTTAAGACGTGTTCTGTTCAAGGAATGGCTTTGTTTCGTAGAAACACTCTCTAATGTTTGACAGTGACGCCATTACATGTGTCTGATATGATCGTGCCAACGTTCCAGTTTCAGATACATATTTTATTAGAATTCAATTGAATTGAATTATTATTTAAATATATTGGTATTTATGGACAGAATCAATACATTCGTAATATTCTTATGTTCCTCGTACCATCAAGGGTACGCGATCCTCTGCCTTAATAATAGTAGGTATAAGCTCCTTTCGTCCATCGTGCTACAATTTTGCTACTTTTGTTAACAGTCTGCGTTGTGAACCAGCCTCTAAGAAGGCAGGAACGAGGTTTATCTTTGGAAATGTGTGTATGTGCGGTTTACCAAGAACCACCTCCCCTGGTAAACGAGGCTTGGCGGATAAAATATAGCGTCCTTTCATGAATCTTATTAAGATATCCAGAACCTTACCAGCAGCAGAGACGGGTAGAATGGGGGGGTCGGAGGGGGTAGTGGGAAAACCAAGACGAGGGGGTGGGTGGAATATAAAGTTATGAGAAAGAAGTATATATAATCCTCTACTATATATCACCAATGAACCTCACCTACTATGGAGCTGTGTGTGTGAAGGCAGAGCGAGGGAGCTGGCTGCAGAAGGAGACGCAGCGAGATGTAATCGCGAGTAGCGAATGTTGTCACAAATGCAGATCCTATATGCAGACGGATGCACACAGAGAATATGGATGTTTAACATACGGCGCTGATAGGAATGATTTAAATGCATTCATATCTTATTTTTCTCTGAGAAGGGTCCTGTCATGAACAAGTCAACTGTTTTATACTGCAAATAACATTTTACCGTTGTATAGATTTATTTGTTTATTTGTAGTGATGTAGCCATTGTTAACTATTAATTTAACTGTTATTATTATTATCTGCAGGGACTTGGATATATTCGAGACGAAAATGGTTACACTTTATCACATTCTATAATAGTCTAATTTCCTTCATTTATTTAAATTATTATTACAAATATACTAATGTATTTAGTAGCAATTTTATTTTTGTATTAGCGCCCTCCGTACTAATTTATTTTTATATTTTGTTTGTTATTACTTCCTATATTTATTATTTTGTTTCTTGTGCTGTTTCTGTAATTGGGCTTCTGGTTATTGATACAGCATACTAATAATAAAGAATTGAATTGAATTATTAATTCTCCATTACATTTCAGTTGACTGACGAGTTCGCGATGTAGCAAATACCTTAAAATATATTGTTACACACCAGTATGTAAAGTAATTGTGAATGTTATGTGTTGAATTAATTCCATTGTAATGTGACACTGTCATTTTAATATTTACGGACTATCAGAATGTGTCTTCTGGCTGTTTTCTTAAAGCTGAATGTAGATGCATGTCCTTCGGTAGCTCTAGATTCTGCTATGTAGAACGGTTGGAAAAATTCAAGTATAAAATACAATTGCTGTACCACGTACACTTGTTTCTGGTGCCACATTTCTGTTGTTTCTTTTGTAGGAATTTGTTGTTATTATTATTATTATCGTTCATGCAGTCAGAGCCTTTTGATATGCCTTGATCATAACGAAGCCAGATATGCATGCATGCATTACTTACACACATACATTCAAGAATACATGCGTACACATTATAAATAATATAATTATATACCATTGGAAAAGCTTGTTTATTCATGTGTCTATCTATTAGTATTTTAAGCTTATTTCTTTACTTTTTAATTTTTTTATCTACCTATCGATTGGCACGCTCCTACCACTGCAAAAGTCCAGACCTCTATTAGCTTAGAATAAGACAGTTCTAAGGCCGATATTTCTACGGTGAAATTGAAATCTACACAAATTTTTCCAGACATTGGTCTTGAAGTTCTGAAGAAAACCGATACGTATTGAGTTACCAGTACCTACACAATATCATTAAATATTTTACATTTAATGCAACTATTGGTATACATCTATGTTGCAAAACATTCACTGTAAACTGTACACGGGATAGTGGTCGACTTCAAAGTTTACTTTTGTCGAAAATTTAGTGTAATAGTTTCTTTAAAGACGTCTAAGGTAGTGTTACGATGAAATATTCAAGTGCAGGCGAAGGAGGGGTGAATTAGAAGTGAGGGTGGCGAGGGCTCCAAGAAGGTACTTCACCTGCTTGCAAGTTCGTAAGTACCGTCCCAATGCGTAGTATGTATCATTATGTTTTGAAACAAAGATAATCTCCAATAACACATAAATATTATCAAATGTACCTAAAGCCCTTGATACTCTCCACTTAAACTTATGTACTGGGATTTCCAAGACACCTTGTCCCCATTATAATTACTCTGTATCTCATGTGAACGTATGGCCAGTATAAGTTAGAACCTACAGGAGGGGGTAAGAGTGGAGCGGAGAGAACTCCTGAGAAAAACCGTGTTTTGTGTAGGTGTTCGAGAATCAAATACATTAGACTCCCGATTATCTAGGAGCAGATACTCCGGTTTGCAGGTTAACCGAATTTTATCTGTTTCAAACGAAGATTAAAAATAAATTTATAAATGTTCTTGTAAAAGTTATAAAGTTTAAAAAAGGAATAAACACAACAATGACATGTTACTTAACGTATTAACAAAGTTCAGTTGTTGCTAAAATCTTGAGTTTACTACAAAAGAAGGTTATTACTATCTGTTTAAATATTTCGTAATAGTTGGTATGTACTATATTAAATTTTACAAGTTACAAGACATATTATGATTATCTTCTTTGTTTGGAGAATCCTTGGCCTCTCAGACAGATCTGGCTTTATTGGCTCCATTTGCAAAGGCCAAAGATATTCGGGTTAACACCTCATAATTGTTTTGCAATCGTAACTTGTGTTTTGCATGTCCTATAAAGTTACAAGTAATTGGGTCCGTTGTGTATAATATTCTTCCAGCTGATTACAGTTTAAAAAGCAAAACAAACAAAAAAGTCACCCCTTTTTAAGAATGCGTTTATTATGGTCAGAGGTAAATAACTGTGAAATAGTGACCTCTCCGTTACGCAGTACACAGCGGTCAGCTCCACGCGCTTTTATCTGTACCATCGGCCAAAAAGTTCCCAATATTCGCTAGAATATATGTCTGGATACGGTGGCTGAAATATTCTAATTCTCCTGGCCGGAATCAAACCCGTGTCTTTCAGGCCATAGGTATAACATTGTTCACCAAAATATATTTTAGCAATTATTTTCATTCGCTTGGACACTGATAATTCTCAATGATTGTGGAGGCAGTATGCCCTTCTGAAACGTCGATAATTTTTTATCAGACTGCACGGCACAACATCCCAGTAGACAAATCATTAAATACTTGGTGCCCTAAGAACCTGAAATCTCGCACATATTCACTTTCTGTTCGTAATCAAGAAAAACGTTAACTTCTCAATTGCCAGATAAGAATACGTAATTGATATAATAATTCAAATAATTATGTAAAATGATTTAATTTAAATGTATTCAATAATTTCCACACTAAATTGATTTGGGTTTCTGAAATTAATAGGCCTGTGTTATAAAATACTGTCAAGACTACCCTATGAGTCACCACGAGCCATTTATTTGTTCATGACTAGATGCTCGGTCTTTGCTTGAATTTTGAATCACCCTGTGTACAGAAACTGCAATGCTTACGATTAAGTCGCATCTTTCATAATCAATAATATTCCTATTTAGAAGACTCATCATCATTTTCACAGCAACTTCTTCGTAATAAGACAGAGAGAGAAGCCGGTAAATGTTTGCAGTACTCTTATGTGTAAGTGGGAGAGAGAGAGACTTTATTATGGTAATCTATGAGAACCTTTCCCGCTCGTTCTTGGTCCGAAGTGTAATGTTGGTGGCACATCTTCGTGTACTGTATCATGTTTTATTAGCATCTCCAGACACAATCCTTGGTTATGGGGTAAAGCAGAACGGGAGAACCAGAAGATAACACGGCGAGAGATAGAAGAAGAAATATGTCTTTGTGTCCCTCCATCTCATTCACCCTTTTTGCTATTATATTCAGTGGCGTAATATAGCATTTCATGGTCAAATGGAAAAGAATGAAATTATCTTCGTTGCTGGTTACAAAAGGTTCTTGAAAAATAACAACAATTATAATTTGTCTAATTAAATCAAGTAGCCAGAAATGGTTGAATATGAATATTACGTTCGTTGTAAATCTAACAAATAACTTTTCTGAGATTCGTATGGAATCAAACTTCGTAAAAGTTTAAACTTTCCAGTGAGAGGGCTTAAAAGTATCGATAAATTAAGATTAAGTCAGAAAGAAGTGTAAAATTTGATATACTATTTGGCCAGAAACTTCACAATCGTTTAGATAGGATTCAGTAGGAAATGAATGCATGCAAAGTTTTTATGGGGAAACCACTATAAATCTCGAGATAAAGACGGAAGAGTAGTCACAGGGTCACAGGAAAATGAATGGAGGATGGCTCAGGGTCTTCTCCTGTTACTATCTTTGGCATTAGCAGTGTTGAAATTTTGTGTTCTGATATCACTGTATTATTTAGTAACGAATAATCTGGACTCTTAATAAACTTTGGAAACTTGTTCAAAAAAACAAATTGTGTTACCGTACCATAAAAAATTGTTTAAACATTTTTTTTTTAAGTAAACTCTCCATTTGGAATTCTGAGTAAAAATTATTGAGCTCCAAAAAATTAATGAAAATAATTTTCTGTTAGATTTTATGTAACAGTAAATGCTGTGACAGTCAATCATATCTTATGTTTACCCACGTTTCAGCGAAAGAAAGTTAAAAAATTCAAAATATTTCTTTTAGAAGTAGTTAGTTAATCTTGTGCAAAAATGCGAAACAGTATATTAGGCCAACGTATTAAAGAATAGGTTCATTGCAAATAAACAAAATTAAGATAATTTACAAACATTTGCTTATCAAAGTTTAATTGGATATCTTCAAATCGAAATTCTCGTTTCTCCTGACTGGCAATCACATTACACAAACGTTTGTTCTTGGTTCTATAACAGCAATGCAGTATAGTTCTGAAATTCGTTATCGTGTTCACATTCCTGGTTTATTGTAACATTTAATTAAATGAGAGAAAATAAATCATAAATAACACTGAAAATAAGAAGTGATGCAATGAAACAGGCCAACAGCACATCAGTATCTTACCAGAAAGCAACGCGGTTGTAAGAAAGCGGGTAACAGGAGATATTCAGGCATGTTTCGATGTGAAAGGGTAGCTTTTTCTGTAACTGCCAATTTAAATTGCTTGCCCAACACTCCCGAAGTTTTTAATTTCCTCCTCATGACTTCGCATGTCTTTCTTAAAATTTAAGATAACGGTTTTACTACGGTTTGGGTCTTCGCTTGTTCGTTATTGTTTTTCAAAAGGAGAGAGGGCGGTGGAGCTGTGATAACAGGCAGCTCCTGGTTTCTTGATTGACGTCTTACAGAGAGACCAGAAAGATAAGGCGCATTTCCGTGATGTGTCTCACTATTTCTTGAGCAGCTCTTTGACAATGGAAAACAGCCTGTCATTTGAACCACGAAAACGCTCCCTGCGTCATTTGGATTCTCGCTTCCCTGAATATGAGGGCTGTAGTTCCTTTTATTCGTTCCTTCCGTCAAGTTCACAAAGTGAACGCCGGTTGTGAATTCCATATCCGTCATTCTGTAAGACAACAGAGTTTGATTCTACTAATTATTACTGTTTATAAAGTTAAAATAACTAAAGATCAAATTGAATTTTATCAAATAACTAGAAAAGTTATCATCGTAAATAAAATTGATATATGGCCTCTTGAAAGACCTAGCTCACTATGACTCACTTCTGAGGATAATATTAAAATAGGTTTTCGAAAAATACTGTGTTAATTTTAGTTATATTCATGTTAACTCAGGATATGGTTCAGTGGTGAACATGGTAATGAATTTTTAATAACATAAAGTGATGATCTTTTACCTCTAAGCTACTATCAGCTTCTCAGGACGAATACTGCTCCATGGAATCAGTAGTCATACATCTTGTGACATCTGTTTTGTTAGATGTAAAAATAAATTTGCGTGGAATGGACTGAGTACGATCCATCCTGAGAACCAGAGAACTACACTCTTGAGAGTGCGTAGAGTTGGATATATACTTGCGAGCAAAACACTGTGTTTTAATGCGGTAACAGACGCTCACTGATGCCGTTTGAGAGCTTATCAATTTCTTCTCCCCCCACGTCAGTCTCTATTTTTGAAACTTAATTTCCTGAGTATTCTTCAAAGCTAAATAATAAAAAGAAGAAAAAGGGACAACCAAAGGTTGTGGTTACTGGCAAAGAAAGTTCTGATGAGATGGGTGTCATGCGGCTGGTACGAAGTAATTCATCTTAAGACAATGCTTACACAGTGTTCAGAAATATGAACCGTATACATTTGAATTCTACGGAGTCTTCTTTCAGAATTTAATACAATTATTATAAATTTCTTTTGTTCTGTAACATATCTCAATCCATTTAAAACCAGTTTATACCCTAAAAACTCACTTATTTAACGTTACAGTTTTAAAATGCCCCTGTGTCTAAGCACCGTGCCATGGAGACGTAAAGAAGCGAGTAGCTGGAAGTCTAGGTAGTCTACTCATTCCAAGCTTTGGTGTTATGTGAAGGTAATTTATTAGCTTCACGTGTCTGTCATTTCAGTTCACGGAAAGCGCCCCCTGTAAGTACTGGATAGGAGATTATGCAGGTTGATCCCATGATACAGTGGCGAAAAGGAAATTTTTGTCTCTACCGAGAATCGAAACTCTGTACCGAGCGTGTTTTCAGATACTTCATTGAGTGATCTCAATCGGGTCTTTTTATTTTACGGTGTTTCAATATTTTTTTCAATTTTTAATTTCATAATCTGTATGAAGATGTGATCCAAGGGTTTATTAGTCACTTGCTATTAGATGTTATTTAGTTTGGTTAAACTTGGATATCAGATTCAAGTGATTAATGAATTGTTAGTGTTTAAATGATCAATGTTGAATTAGTTTTAATTTCGATTCTTTTGCAAGACTGTATTGGTCTTACGAAATTATTGTCATTTGCAAAATGAGCACGTTACTGACAGACCTGTTTGGTCTTACGTTTCAGCTCCAAAATTAATGTACAGATTTTGTATTGTGGATCTAGTGAAAATGTCTCCTGGTAAATTTAATTACTTTTTACATCGATTAAAAATAACCCTATTTTATCTAAAGTTCAAAGTAAACTTTATGGTTCTTCTTCAAAATGTTTCATTCTTCTAACAATTTGCGCTTGATATAGAATAGGCTCTAAACAGCTAAATTTAAACAATTTTGATGTGGTGTTTATTTAACAAAGTAATCATAAAATGTAACTCAAATAGGTGTGACTTCGGTCGTCGTGATTTGCATCTGAAATAAACAAACATAAATGTCAGTAGGGTATATTACATCGCAAAAAGCTCATTTGAGAAGTATTTGCGATTCATTGTGTGTAACATCTCTCTTTGCTAACCTTCTGTTTTGGTTTCTGTAGATATAAACGTGCTTGTAATCCAAGTGTTTAATCAAATGTTGGGTACCCTGTTTTCCTTTACACTTAGGTCCTGTGTAGGATCTAATCCATTTACACGCTTCTTGTTCACTGAACCTTATTCAGTCTGATACCTACTTTATTTTCCCTGAATAATTTCAATACCGACCGAATATTAACTGCGAGAAATGCTATATGAAAGAACGAAGGATTGCTGAGGGTAAAATCTGTCCTTAAAAATAAGGAAGACTTCATGCTGGCTTAGTCTCAGTGAAAAACACTCCTTAACATTAAGTCTCCGTACAAACATAATACAGGTTTATAAACCTTGTGTATCTGTTGTGATATTTTCTGACAATATTGAATGTCCCACACACATTCAAGCAACTCTGATTCTCTAGCCCTACTAACCTTATTACACCTTACAAAGTTTCGATTCAACTGTTTTAACATTTTACAATCTGTACCGAAATATTCCTCTTTTGTTTTGATACATCGAAAGTTGTGATTGAGTGGTTAACAAGCCAGATTTGTACTTAGAATGTCTAGGAGTTAAGACTCCCTATAATGTCAGTGTTCAGTGATCCTTTTTGGCCTTACCACGAAAATTCTGCGACGGTACTGTAAAGAAAGTCCTTGTCTCTTACAAGTTCTTTCCAATTTATCAAATCACATTCGTCCTTATTTTCGACACTGTAGCGTATAAAAATCGAAGCAGTTGAATAAGTAACATGTTTATTTTCCGCGTCATATACCTTGATTTCCTACAGTAGGGGGGAAGAGGTTGGTATGACAGGGTCTGCGCATGCTCTGCTAAGTATTGCTTTTCAAAATAACTTTACATTTTTATTTCTACAAATCGTATGAGCAGTGTGAACAATGGAGCGAACACCACCGCTCAAAACGTGTTTCGTCTTTGTAAACATTCATTGCTGTGCCGTTGAATAAAACAAGTCGTGAAGAGCTTGGCCAAAAACACGCGTCAAGCAAACTTAAGTGGCCAGTATCATATATTCTTCATATGACGCGTTTTTATAGAGGTCTATGTTACACGTAATTCTGGAACCTGTATCTCTATAAGTCTTATTTTATAAGACGAGGTCATTGGTCATTAAACGTACAGCTATATTACAGAACTCTGAAGAAACTATTTTGGATCAGTATCTAATATCTAAGAAATATCCCTTAGACTTTGCCGCAGCTTGAGTAACATTATAAGAACAGTTTCAACATTAATATTTTAATTCTTGTAAATTCATATTGGAGACGAAAAGACTTGTACATAATAATCTTGCTATCTCTATTGTCAATGTATCTTTCAATAACACTTATTTCAGTGCTAAATAAATCCATACATATAAGTCGACCAACTTACAAAATTCAACTGGTAACTTGGATTGTATAACTTTAGCATTACACAGGTTGAGTTAAATTTTGGTCTCGATGTAGACAAAATTAAAATTCTATAATGAAGAAGCATCAGCCATATTAAGCACTCATAAAATACAATTTGTAAAACAAACTTGAGATTTCCTCCAACATAATGTGCTTCGTAACATATACGCAGTTTTGTTTATTTCAGAGCTAAAATTTATTTAAATCGGGAACTAATTGTTATTCTCTTGTATTTTGTAATACCTTTAAGACAAAGTACTTTACTATAAATTTATTATATTTAGAAAACTGACATTCTAAGAAACAAAGTAGATTACAGGACAAATATATCAAGAGTAACGGAAAGTAAAATTCTCATCTGAATCCAACAAAGTTAAGAAATTGTTTGGTTAGTTACTAACATAGAAGTGCTGAGTTATAGCACTCATTGCAGTCATTGTGGGCTACCAGTTCTCTGATATTAGCACAGAAAATATTTAGATAACAGCTGTTTGCTGATGACCACATACATAAAAATAAATTAATTTTTCCTCTTAGCTTTGCAGATTAGGGCGCGTTCTTGAGGAGGAAATCAGTACAAAAATCTTCAATGAGTACACAAACTTACATGTTCGTACAATACATGATTCAAACTCGAATGTGTAATACGACGAGAAATATCATAACTCACGACGATTCAGTATCTGTAAGGACCGCGACTTTGCCTGTCCTACCAAAGTAATCGTAAATTTACTTCAGTATAAAGTGATATTAGAATTTCACCTGCAGTTTCCTTTCTATAACAGACTTATTTCAAATCCAGAAGCAACACAAGAATACACCTTTCTGTCAAATTTACTTGCCGCTTCAGTCCGAGCTCTGAAGTGAATTTGACGTCTGCGATGCTAGAAAGAACGGAGTGGTTATCCTACCGTCGTCTGATTCACTTGCGCCCAGTATGTGACGCATAAAAGGATGATCCTCAACTGGGAACAGATTTTCTGTTCCCCAACAATATTCAAAAGTGGATTTGGAAATGGTTACTAGGGTCTTCACTTTGCTTGCTGTTGTACGATGGAACGGTGTTGGTCTGATACGGTCGCTCAATCTTTCAAAGCTTACAGAGGGAAGCAGGAAATATATTTCACGTAGAAATATATTTCGTGAAAGAAGCTGACCCAGACTGTTCACATTTATATTTACCTTACACAAAATTGAAGGAGTAAACTATTTTGTCTGCGATATGAATTAATTTTTGTTATTAATTTTGGCATCGCTGGTCGACAAAACAGTTGAATATGTCTGTCTTTCGAGATGTCGCGCAGTGTAGTCTAGTAGAATTCACCGACATTTTAAAAGTGCTTGCTGCCTCCATCATTGGGGCTGTTAAAACTCTGATATTGGAGTCTGCAAGCAACAAGTACATCGGAAACGTCGGTAAATTTCTACGAGATTACACAACGCAGCAATTCACAAGACGACATCGTCATATTCTCCACCGTGAGCACCTGAAGTCTCAGTAACAGAAATTATTATATACATAAAGTTCTCAGTAAAAGTATAGTGTGAATAACTGAAGAGATATTTAAAAAGATATTTATAAATGATTTTAGATAGCCTTTATTTAACGTAGGCCTGCCTGTATTATCTCGGGGAGGGTGTTCCCATAATTATTTATATAAAATAAATAACTTAAGTACTTATATACCGATATTAGCACAAGTACTGAATAAACACAACTGCCATTGTGTTCTACCGAAAGCAACAGAATGATTATGTAAGTTACTTTGTTCTTATAATTTACTATAATTTACGTGGTTTTTCTCACAGGATACAAAATATAATTATTTCTCAGAATCTCACAGCGAAACGTATGATAAATCGGTTTTGAAGTATCGTCATGTTGCGGCAGCAGATTACTGAACCTCTCTTTATCTGGCGGCTACACGTGTTGCGGGTTGCATGCTCGCAGCTTCCAGGAGCCACAAAGCTTGAGTTACGGCCACGAGAGGTGATCAACACGACCAATACACAGCGTTTTGGACTTAACACGGGACCGAAAAAACCGGGGGGGGGGGGGAACCTTCGACGAACACTGCAAGAAGAAAGGAAATAACCAATACAATTAAACTACTTTAAGTTTAACATTAGAATACCTACAAATAACCTTTTTATCAACTGACATTTCATGTTCTCATGGCGGCGAGCATTAATTAGCCTATCGTTTAGTTTGTAATCTTAACTGACGTTTCAGAGATGCTCAGTGCCTCCATCGTCAGGGCGACGTTGGTCAATTTCTGTAAAAGTACACGGTGCAGCAACTCAGAAGACATTCATTTTTGTATTTTTTTGTAATTTTATCACTCGTCTTGTATGGGTGTAAAACACGGATTCTTATTTTGAGGGAAGTATCCATCCATCCAATGGCTCTACAGCCCATATCGGGCCTTGGCCTCCTCAATGTTCTGCCTCCATGAATATTTATTATTTGCGACCATTTTCCAATTTCGACATTATATAAATTACAACTGTCTGGAAATTGATATTTGGATGTGAAAGGGTAACATCATGGTGGAAAATGGTTTGTGTAGATGTAAGATTAAGATGGCTCATGATCATGTTTATTGGCAGGCGATAAACATTGTAAGCCGAATCACCAAAATGGAAATACTTAATCACGAAATAAACATTCATTGATAAGAAAATACCCTGTCAAACCAAAAATAAACGTCAACAAACGATGCCGGTAAACATAATGCAACACATTTTCTTTAGTTACTTTCTTGTGGATTTCTTGGGGTTCCTTCATTTTGGGAAACCACTTAAAGCCATGAACACTGAATGCTCTTGATAGTAAACCATAATTTAAATCCCAAATTTGGGCGAGGACGAAGAAAGGAGTAGGAACATAGTCATGAACTCTCAGAAAAACTGTTTCTTAATCATTACAACACTCAATTTTCAGTCTAAGATTGTGCGTACATAAAACCTCTCACCGGGAACAGCCAAGGCAGAAATTTCATTACCGAGTTGCTTGTATTTTAAAAATAAAAAAATCCCCTCTTATTATGTTTAAATGTAAGTTTAAATTTACAACGTTGAAAACCCACAAAGGGCTGCAACTGTACAAAGACGGTGGGATATAATTATTCTTTATATTTTTCAACATAAAATAAATATAAGCATAATTTTGCAGTGCTTTGAGTACGATATCTTGTGAGAGATATCGGTTAAATATGTGGATTACAGCTTAATATCTAATTTTTGATCATTATTAAGCAATGTATGGGACCATATAACGCACGTTAAACTTTGCGTGGCCTGTGCGTGTGGCGCGTGTCCAACCGGGTGATGTAATCATGGAGGACTCTAATTTGAGGTTGCGCGGTTGGCCGGGGATTCCCCGCGCGAAATTCTGCGTCTCAGTATTCCTCAAGTAAAGATTACCCAACCAACCATTTACTCGAGCAAAAAGGCCGAAAGTCTTCATGAAAATTGCTCGTTATTGCCCGCTTTCAACCAAGACAAAAATATGTTAACATATATTAAATTCAGTATTAAAATTCACAGAAATCCTTTCAGCTGCTCTGGAGTTTTTACATACTTACTGCAGGACCGACAGATAGGTTTCAATTAGAAGCTCCTCAGGATTCTGAACGTACCTAAAACGTAGAAAATAAACAACGAATGTAGAGCAGAAAGAAATCGATTCGTTTTTCTTCTCAGACTTGGTCGGAGCCAGCAGACTTTATCCGTGTCTGAAACTCCGCGAAGTGAGTAAGTATTAAAGTAGCCTTATTAAACCCCAACGCTTTGCTTCCCCTTGTTTCGGCAACCGGATGGCTTCAACTAACCAACTGCTAATACGTCACGCCCTCTCACCCCGCACTCCCGCAACCCGCAACGCAACAGGTAGCAGATTTCGGTTTAGGTGAGGGAGGAGAGTGAATCTGCCCAGCTCATCTCAAACTCACCCCCGAGATGGCTTTTATTACCCTTACACTGCCTTAACAACAGACAGCAGTAACTTAACTCACGCACAACAGGGGTGTTTTTTAAAGCAGTCGTATTTTTCGTCAAAGGAAAGCTCACTGCTTCGTAATGCTAGTTTCAGAGTTAATATGAAGCACTCTGCTAAAAAATAAAAAAAAATCCCCAGGAAGTGACATCCTTTTAACAAGGTGGAAAGAATTCAGTGTGGTAAAGAAGTAGTAATACCGAATTAGTTCAGTTAAAAACATATATTTAACTAATTTTATTGATCAGAGTCCATCTGAATAAACGGATAGTCACTCGACTGGTTAAATTTCCAAACTTTGTTAAAACCAGAAGGTTTATTGCACTGGATCTTTTCCTGGTCTGCTTTAATCCAACTGAGATTTTATATTCTCAGGGCCATAAATAATTCCAAGTTCTTAAAGATCCACTTTAATATCATCATCTCTTCTATGCCCATGTACCCGAACTGGTCTTGTTCCGACATAAATTGTGTATGCATTTCTCATGTGTTCCAAAATGTTGCGTCCAAGGACATGCCCACGAAGCCTATTTATTTTGTCCAATCAGATATGCATCCAGTTTGTTTTAGATACTATTTGTTTTAGTCCACAAATTTTTGTGCTTTCGGTTTTCGTCTGATCGATAATTTATCCACTATGACTTGTATTCTTTTCATTTCGTGTACACCCCGAGTCCCACAGATTGCAATTTCAAATAACCACGCCTCCCCCCTCCCCCCCACACACACAGTGAGATAAATTCGCTGTAAGTTGTAGTAGGATATCTAAATTTCTAACAGAAAACTTTAAAGGATGGGGTAACAATACACTTTTTAGTTTTCTCTCAATACTACTGCATTTCACTCCTTTATGGAATATCTCTGTTTCAGTTCAATGAATATCACCCTTATCAACTACATACATTTTACAAAGTATTATTTCCCCAAGGCAAAATTACTGTGAGAGCGAAATTATTGTGTAGTGACATTTGAGGTTCTCACGGCGGCTGCCTTTATCATCTGGGAGTCGCAACAAGCACCTCTGAAACGTCAGTAAAATTATACCAGACTGCACGACGCAACAACCCAGGAGGCAGCCATTTTCATAAGAAACTCCGTCAGGTCTCAGGGACGGGATTCGAAAACTGGCTTCCAAAATGCAAACCAGGAGTCAGAACCACTCGATAGCACAATTACATACTACAGTAAATTTATAAATAAATAGCTGACGTAAGATTAAACTTTCTGTATCCAGAACCTTCGCCAGCTTTTTAGAACTTATTACAGTATTTAAAAAGCTACCTATAAAAATGCAAATATTGAACTACAAGCGTCTTATAACCATAAAAAGACACAAAAGTTCTGGAAAGAACGCATAGTGCCTCAGTTTATTCGAATGCCTTACTCTGTAGTACGTGCTTAGCCCATTTGTGCGTATAATTTCCATTAATTTAGTTTCTTATTACAATTTTGGCACGATGTAACCTCATTTGCATCGTTGTCATGTTTGTAATTCTTAACATATAAAGGACAGATAATATAAAATGTTTTCGTGTATTTATGATATCACGATATTAAATAACACGTGTTTAAACCAAATAAATCAGTAGTTATTCACATTAAACTGGACGCTAAATAAATATTATGTTAACATATCTGATGGTAAGAAGTTAAATAGACTAATAGTTTATAGGAATAGAGTGATGTATTGTTGCATAATGTTAATATAAAATTTAATGAAAATTCGTATCCTGGTTCAAAAGTTATTAGAGGCCACATGCATGATGACATAATACACCTGTATTGCTTTATATAACTAAGGAAGAAGACAAGGTTACCAAGACAACAAATACAGACAAAGGTTACAGCACAAGTAGGTCTGTCTTGTAATCATAAGGAAAATAAGTCTTTCCTCAGACATGTCACTTTATTTGTTCTTGCCGCAACACGTAAACTATAGGTTAAAATCAACGCAAACATGAATGCTTTCTCACCCCTAACTGACCCCCCACCAAGCAACTATAGAATCACTTTCAGGGGGGAAAGGAGAGAATGTTTATAGAGAAATAAATCAAGAGATTCGTTTGTACGTTGGAAAATACTAGCCCTGTTACCAAGAAACAGCAAACAATATAAGGAACACAGTGAAACATTATCTGGCGCAAATAATAGTGAGAAGGAAAGAAGTATTACAACACATGGTAAATTTATAGGTTAGGTTTAGAAATTTTGATCCCCTTCAATGCTTTATAGCTAAGTCATGTACAAATAAGTCATGGCATTACTTCAAGTAGTCTATCTTACGCGTACGAATATTTCTACCTGCTTCCACTGTTCTACTAGAATTTAAATGTCTGAAGATTGGAATATCAATTTCCCCAAACGAGGAACTGGGTCTCTTAGTTTACAACTAAATTATGGATCTATTATTAATTTATTTTACATTTTAAGACAAATTGTTCCATTTCCTTAAGCCTACTATATGATTTATTGGAGGTAGATTTGTCTGTCTTAATTACCTTGCATATTTTGTAACGTAGACAATTTTAGAACTGTGTTCTCAGTCACGTGGTAAGAGAATAAACGTGCAATGTACGGTACCAAAACGCGTAGGAGACGTGAAATCAGAGCTTAACCTTGGCACTAAATAGAAGTGAGAATTGACATTCACTTTCAGACAGTGTTACACTAGGAACAGAAAACATGTAAAGAAGGTTTGGCGCTAGGAACTTTGTGGACATAATGGTTAAGAAAGAAATCTCTGCCATTGTCGAAAAATGCGTTTCTTAGGTGCTAACCTTACTTATTTTTTAAAATATCAAGAGGAGGAGAAGGTATAAGCCTGAATAGAACAGATCAGATTAGCATAGTGGTAACGGTTTTGATCCCAATTAGGAAAGGGACCAATTTGAATTTCAGATAAAACCATCTGCCCCAACTGAGATTTCTCTATAGGTAAATGCCGAAAATGTATCTTAGCTCACGCTCATAACGTGATGGTTGCGTGGCGTAATGAAGTTCGGATGACGTTGGTTATGATTATGGCCTTGCAGATACATGAAATTTAAGTCGTAGTATGGGCAAAATAGATATACCATAGATATATATTCAGAAAAATGTTTGTAACATATATTTTTAAATTTGTAATCAATTTATATAATTCCTTCGAGTTAACAAAACCAATTAGTATACCTAGGGTTTAACAGGAGGTGTAGGAAGAACTAATAAATATTCCGTAAATAGCTTCAAATTTCTTGGATAAGGTTTGTCATTAACGTACCTCAAAGTTACCAAACATAACCTCAAAGATTCACGCAGTCGTCATATTCCTAATTAAACAAATAATTATTCTTAAAATTTGTATGGTCTGTGTCGATTCCAAATTTCATACTCCTAGTTGCAACTTGTTCGACAACTCTTGTCTTAAAATTGATAGCACTGTAGGCTATATTTTTCTACAATCTACAAAGAGGAAAAAATCTTATTATAAATTGTATGTTAATCGAAGACGCAGTTATCACACAAAATTTGGTACCCTACATTACGTATGGTTGTTGTTGTTGTTGTTTATCAGACGAAGAAAACAAGAAAAGCATTAACACAAGAGCACGCTGTTGGCTATTACGATGACCTTTGTTATATCACAATCTTCTTGTTGCAAATAGAGATCTACCTTCGAAACAAAACGGATGAAAATCGATTTATCGAAGTAACGGGTCGAGTTTTTATTGTGCTTAGCGAAGGGTCGATATTCCCCTGAGAGTAGTAGAAGATAATACGACTGACGGACCCCTTAGGGTCTCAGTGCTTTCTGTAGAAGATTTAAATCGTACAGTGCATTCACAGTCAACAATAACGCAAAAATAACTTTACGACGTAATATATGATGCCTTTATATAAAATGAAGGCTTATTGGAAAGACAACAGTGCATCCATCTTAATTTTCGATTCACCAAATCATTTAAAAGATTTCGAATAAAAGTGGTATAACTATCTTGGATGGAATGAATTCACAGTGGCATTTAAAAATTCTGTATAATGTTTACTTTATACGAAGCTCAACTAGAATTTTATCAAATTAGGTGACCTGTAAAACTTTTGAATTTCCGAGTTTGGTCCGTTATCTAAAGCTGCCTAATTAATTCATTGTGAATTTCATGAGTAAAAGGATAATTAATTTATTAAGTACTTTATGTCTACATAAAATACATTTCCACTCTTGGCTACGTTTTTCAACAACAGACTTTATTGCTTTCAGTCAGTGTAAATCATTAATTTGTGCCTTCAACAAATGAGCATTAGGACAATGAGGGGTGGAAATGACAAAATACGTACATTCTTTGCTTTATATCTCACATTGTCGTAATCATAACTTTCGTTACCGTCGTGTTGTAAGATCGTAAAAAGGCATGGTGACTGTACCTGGTCTATGGTTCACAGTGTGGCTAGGTCCCCTGTAAAGTCCACACTGTCCATTGATAAGCCTCCTAAGTAGAACTGCTGTTTCCGTTCTATCGATATAAAGTCAAAAGTATAAAAAGACTTAAGCTTAAGAATTATACTCCAAGAGGTTGAAAAGTTCAGAGTTTGCAAAATAACAGGAAAATGGGCGGCTAGATATATTTTATTATTTTATTTATATAGAAAGGCTGATGTAGGGTCCGGTCGGAATATCAGCGTACGAAAGCAAAACCAAAAATATCAGAATTTTTTTAATTATAATAATTAGCAAGCCATTAAAGCACAGTGGCATATCACCCGCTTTAACAATCAGTAATTCTGTGTTTTGCCAACAAAATATATTCATCAGTTTCATTTGATTCTCAATTTAAACAACGATTATTTCTTTAAACAACATTAACCACTTGATCTTTGTGATGGTTATGGGTTGTGTTTTATTTGACGTAAGGACTGAATGCTTTAATGTTATTACGACGAGATTTTTCTTCGCAGGGTGTAAGAAGACAACACAACAGGTGCTTTTACATCAGAATAATATGTGATTCATTACGAAGTGCAGAGACATTTAGTATTAATGTTAGTGTTAAGAAAAATAACTCAAGAGGGTGATGTAGTAGGAAGTTCGAGAAAATTACACAATGAACTCCATATTTTATTCATTTCTCCATTGTTTGGAATATATTGGCCTAGCAAGTAGCATGCATGGTGTAAACGAAAACTTAAAACCAAATTTTGATTGAGAAACTTTGTAGGAAGTTCTGAGCGTAGACAGGAATATAATATTAAAATAGATATTAAGTAAATGGAGTGGGTTGAATGGACTAGCCTGGCTTAAGAAAAGGTCCGATGGCAGACATTCATGAGTACTGTAATAAATCTTCGAATTTTCAGGCTCTGTTAAAGGTGGGAAATTTCTAGACATTCTGAACGACTATCAGTTTTTCAAGGATTGTGTTCCATGAAATTAGTTTCTTTAGTTGAGATGAAGAAATTGTATGATTCTAAGGATCTGAAATTTCAGAGCACATTATATTTACAAGTAGCATTACATTTTTTAAAACATTCGGAGAAGTTCACCCTGGGATTGTGTCCTCTTAAGAGAAGGTCTCAACAATTTCCAGTCTATGGGCTGTCAGCACGGACATGATCCCAAAGTAGATTTGAAGCAAGAGACCGGTCAAGAGGTTGCTAAGCTTCTCTATATGCAAGCAACCATGGGATTGCTATCGAACTCAGCAGAACTAAGCTTATCAGAGTTTTGAGTGGGTAAAAAGGACAGTGGTACATCTTACCAACAAAGCGGACCAGGTATAACTTTAAACTGCTGAAGAGAATATTTGTGTCTTGAACAGATGAAATGGAGAAAAATACATAACGACTATCTTCTTAATTTGTATTCGATATTTTAATATGATTAAATAAGATATGTAATTGGTGAGACGGTTAGTATACGAGTTAGAAATGTGATGTAAAAGTTATTACAAAGTATATATTAGGAGAAATTCTGAAGTTAAAATATAATTTTGGAGAATAATACAAAAATCAATCTTATAAACATAGGTGTAAGACTAGATTTAATTGTAAGAGGATAAATTTTGTTACTACATTTTGTAAAAACAGAAATAAAATATAAGGCTCTATAGAACAAAAGAATATGTAAACTAAGTAACTATTTGATTTATAAAATTTTATTTTGTCCACACTCTTACGGTATTATTTTTGACTTATGGACATTATTGTCGTGTTATTTGTAGAGCCTAATGTATTTACCACTTATTATTAGCGTATTTTCTTCGTTGTTTTCTAATTTCCAGCACTTCAATAAACTAACTGATTTACCATCTGCAGTATTATTGTAATGTTTGTCTAACACTCTGTATTACATTCTATAACCAAATTAATTGATTTACATGTTTAAAAAAAAATATTTTATTTAGAACTTTTCTAATATGTCGTTTGTAAAACCAAAAGTGAATATAATGTTGTGTTGCTACATGATGCACTGTTGTTTTTATTGTTTAATTGTTGCTTTGTATGGATATGACACTTGGTATCTCATATCAAGGCAAGATGACAAATTGAGTGCGATTTGAAACAAGTTTCTTAGGAAAATATTTGGCAATGTGAGAGATGAAGAAACAGAAGTTTAGAGGAAATTGCACCCTGAGGGGCTTCATAATTTGTGCTTTCCTCCAAACATTATTAGGATTACAAGGGATGGGATTAGCTGGGCATGTAGCTCGCATCACTAAATGAAAAATGCATTTAAGGCTCTTGTTGGAAAACCTGGAGGTAAGAGACTACTTAGAAGAACAATGTGCAGATGGGAGTATAATATTAAATGGGTTCTTAGGTATGTATGATTGGAGGAAATGAATCGACTTCATCTCACTCAGGATAGGAAACGTGGCGGGCTGTAGAAAATATGGTAATAAGCTTTCGTGTTACATAAAAACCGGGAAATTTCTTAAATATATAAGCATACTATTTATTAGCTTCTGAAGAAGGGCTTTGCTCCATAAATTTATTATTAGTATTATTGCATAATTTATTATTTTCTTCTTACTTGCCTTTTGGCGTATCTGTAATTGACTGTTTGGCTGTTGACGCAACACACTAAACTACAGAATTAAAATTACATTAAATTATTGCCTATACGTTTAGTCTTATTTAACTTTTCGCCATATAACCTCAACAATCGACATAACACCATTAAACAAATTATAAATCTCTTTGATTAATATAACAAAGCAGTGATTTTTAACAACTATAAATGTTTAAATATTATTACAAATCTTTTATAATGCAAAACAATTTGAATATCAATATTTTATCCCTTTGCCAGTTTCATGTTCAGAATTTCAAATAAACTTTAGTTTAAGTTTATAGGAAGTTAAACACTTCCTAAATAAGCGTTGGGGTGGTAGAGGGGACTTGTAATTCTGTGCATACAAACCAGAGTGATGATTCAATTACGCAAAGTCACTCTCAACTCTGATGCGTTCAAATTGCCCTTATGCTTTCTCTTTGATAGCTGTATACCAACATAGCGGTCCAAAGTCTGAAACTAGTAGCCTGCCTATTAGTTAAGTCCGTCCCTTGAAGTGGTAAGGAGCTGAAGTCCACCGTCTCTGTCAGGTGGTGGTCTTTTGATATGTCTCATCGTTCTTCGCCAGAATTATCCTCCTCACTGCAACAAGCGATCAACTCCGAGTGAAACGCCATCATCATCTCTCTTGGGGTGTTTGGACGCGTGTGTGCTACGCTAATTCTGTGTCACGCTGAAGTGGAGCACTCTACCATATCGGCGTACGTAACTATTACGTATTGTGTTTTGATATTTAATGTTTATTAGACTTGGTTCTCAGTACGAAGGACTGTCAGCCTAGAATCAGTATTTGCGGTCCGCAGCTCTAATATGACTAACTTTAACAATATTGCCATCTTTCTACAAAATATCTAATCTTGCAATTGGAATTCTACTCCCCCTTCCCATTTACAATTATATATTAATATTATTAAATTTATTCTCCCATTTATGTGTATTTCTCAACATTCCTTAATTCTACAACACTAGTACAATTTATTATTCTCTTACAAGCTACCTCTTTATTAATAAAAATACATTTTATGTTAAAAATGTTTTCCTCCATTTTATTGTTTCGGAATATTTTAATAGAATATGTAGACTATCTACTTCCTTGCTACATAGAAATCATCTAAATCCTCTCCTCATCCCTCTCAGTTTCAAAATACCAATCGTAAACCACGCTAATCCAGTTCTCCATTTCTTGTACAGCTTATTATACACTCTTACCCAGCCAACTACAATTTCACAAAAAAATATTAAGGATTTATTTTCTCTTATATTTTAAAACAAATTCTATCTTTCTTTTCTTTTCTTTTCTTTTGCATGTCCCTTTCGCACAATTCTTCTCTCGGTTTTTCCAAATACATCAGAAACCTATTATGTCTAATTTTGTCTTAGTTTTATCTCTCGTGTTCCAAATTTTAAATTGCGTATCCTCCCCTCTTACAAGTTCTTTCTTGTTCATCTGCAGAATTCTTAACTATTATTTTACAACGAAGTACGAAGCCATGCTCCTCCTACCACCTCTTACAATTTCCACCCGACAACCACATTCGTTGCAAATGTTAGTACCCTTAACACTTTTTTAGAAAATCTCCCCTGAAGTACATTAGTCCCTTTCCACTCCCACTCCCTCTAACCTCCGCATCTCCCACTCATATATTAGTATAGATTCACATACCAACTCATACATTTTCTAAAATCTTCATCCTATCAGTATTTATGTTAAACACTTCTCAGTAGTTAGCAAAATCCGATTTCGTTTTGTTACCAAACATCCAATGTGTAGATTGTGCGGCTACTAAATGTGATGTCCGTAAGTAAATTATTGTTTGTACAGACAAACGCAACCCCTTACTGGGGTTATGACAAATAAACTCTAAGGATAAACACGTAAAGCACAAATAAAAATAATAATGCGAATCGCATCAACTATTGCTCAAGGTCTTATTAAAAGTCTAATACAAAGTACTTTATATTAAGGATCATTGAGGTGTACAAAAAACCTCACAGCAAGAGGTGAGTTGGCTCGTTATTGCATCGGGGTCTAAGGAGCTGTTTGATTGCTCATTAGCGAGCCGACACACATGTATCAAGATCAACATTTGGACACAACAAGTACCCTACTTGCTAAATTGGCTTCGAAGGGGAGGCATGATTTTCCGAACCTTTGATGACGCTAGTATGCGAAATGAAGAGGTAACAGACAGCCGTGGAAGGGGCTCTTAAAACGAAGAACATGAGCAGAAAGCTGCAGGCCAGTCCACTCTCTTAACTGTCTTATAAGTTAGTGTATGAAGACGATAATGGAATTCATACTTTGTAAATTGAGAATCGGAGAGTAAAATGCAATATCGATGTAAGGCCTTATTTTAACACACTACTGATAATACAGGAATACTATTTAGCAATAGAAGCTCTACAAACCATAAAATGTACAGTAGCTTAAGCGATAAAACAACCATTTTTCTTTCATAATACTTCGCCTTCACATCTCTTCATTTATCTCTGTCCCTTTCTCCTCATCCATCTGCTCCTCTTTCTCCTTTATCTCCGCCTTCATGTATTTTCATTCTTCTTTTTCTCCTTCTTAAATTTGGCTTCAAATATCTTCTTATTTATGAAGTTTCAGTTTTATGATTTTTCTTTCTCTTCTTTTTATTTGATTCTGGTTTATTATCCTCTTATTCTACTTGACTTCTTTCTAGGAATTTTTGTTTTACTTCTCTTCCGTGTCCGTCTTAAAATTCATACAATTTCCTTTCGTTTCTCTTTTTCTCGTTCATGGGATTCGATTACACATTTCTTTCTCTTCCATATTCCCCTTCGTCACGAAATTCTGCTTTCATATCCCTTCCTTCTCCCTTCTGTGCCACTTCTTCGTCATAGTTTAAAAAGGACAATTTTATGAATTTCACATTCTTTCATTCACAATAAAATTTGTAATCAATTTTCTTTAGAATAATATTTCCTCATACAGAAAATTAGAAACGTACTCGTCGTGAATGACATTAAAATAACAAGTACTGAAGAGTTTATGTTGTAGCATAATTATGTTGCATCAAATTCTTCAACAGACATAGTTTAGGTTGTGTCTACAACAACCATAAATAGTGATTAAAAATACGATCACCAACCAACATATATTTTAGCATATATCCGTATGCTACACATTGTATTCATTGATCAGTTTCTAATACATTCAAAACTCTCTGAATCTATGCTATTCTGTCAATACTCAATCTCCTAATAACACGTGGACCAGTAGAGAAAAAAATAAAAGAATAATTCAAACAGATGTTCATGAATTTCGATGAAATGTGTATGTATAAACATAAGACAGCTAGGTAAGAGTCAATAAAATCTTATTTTGAAGAGATACGCTTGTGTGTTTTACATTGCCAGCTGTACATTAGTGATTTAATTTACTGTGATGGGAAAACACATTTTATTTAAAAGCGTAACAAAGTAGCATATACAAATTAAAATTAAGGAATGGTGTACATCAAAAAAATGTATATCATTATTTATATTTGCGTAATTAAAAATTAGGCTAAAATACGATTTCATTTACTGCAATCTTAATTGCGCTACGTTGTACAATATTCGTATAACAAGATTCTCTTATTGACGTTACTATGACAACGGCTATAATACTATCCCATAAAGCCCAAAAAATCTTATCAGCAAATGAGCATCTTACCATGGCAACGGTAATAACAACACACACGTTCATAAATATTATCACATAAGGCCCAAAAGCCCTTAACAACAGGAAAGGTTACCAACCAGCGTCGCTTATTCTTTAGGTACGTAGGTAGAATAAGCCTATGTAAACTTACTGTTTCAAAATCTTATGCCGTAATCAGACTTATAGCAGCTCAGCAGATCAAAGCATCAGATATTTTATAGAAAATTAAGTAGCCACAGACAACCTGTTTATATTCGGTAACAACCCCAATCATATTAGCCGTTCTGAGAATTTGACCCAGGCTGAAACATGTCCTCGTCTCTTGTGGTTCTCGATAAGCAGGTTTATGCACTTCGAATTAATGTGGGCGACAAGTAAATTAGAGACTTACTCTATCTACAGCCATCAAACTAATGGATGACCAACAATTTTAGAAGAACGTAATCCTATTAAGAACTTCTTTCAATACGATAGACCAGAAGTGTTTCAATTCCATCAGGTAAGTGAAATACTGCGGAGAGGTTCTAAAGTCCTTATATTCTAGCACGCGGATAGCAGAACATTGAAGTAGGAATACAAAGAACCACTATATTTGTCTTTTTGAAGTTTCGTAAGTACATTTACTGTATTTCAGAATAATTGCTAGGTCACCTTATAGTTGAGTAGCCGTGTATCTGAGAGAGTTTATATGGCTGGATAATCGGGTTTATTTCTCTTTACCAATGCGTTCAGGTCCAGTCTTTTATTAAGTCGGTTCTGGAGCCAATTTCCCTGGGAGTAACGCGGCCGAGGCGTGAAGGTGACCACTCAGCTCCATCTAGTGTCAAGATTAAGAACGAGTGAATTTATACTTCCATTCCTCTATACACATTCATGACGCGGTGCTTAATTAAGTGCACGAACATATTAAAGTTTTTTACTTTTGTATGTAAATGTGTGGGCCCTAATTTAAATGTTGCATACTTTAGAGGTCCTGCTGTTCATTTATTTCACATATGAAATTCTTGTACTAAAGCTAACCGTGTTATAGGTATGGCATTACAGAGTCAGAAATTATTTTCTTTGTTGTTCGTGAAATATTTGCCATAATAAAATTATTTGTTTAGTATACAATCTAAATAAGTGGGCTATAATTTGATACATGCAAAGTTTTTGTGACAATAATTTGTCTTTTATAAAATTTATTACACAATTTCAAGTTGGGTTTCATATTGAACAGGTAAGGAATCAAAATTAAACTCGCTAGGTAATGATCAGAGTAGATCTCCCCGACATAATATTTAAATTAAATCTCGAAGTATTCTCGGTATTGAAACATGCTCAGAAAAAGATTAATATTGCTTCCTCTGTATCTGTTCACTTCTTTTCCTTCAAATAAAAAACATACAATAACTGGCTTTAATCCGTCTTAATTAGCTACTACTGTAAAATTTAGCATCTCACTCCATCCACTGATTTAAAAACGGAATTCCCAGCCTCTTAACAGCATCACAAAAGCCTTTCACTGAATTCCATCCTCAGCTACACAAACAAAATCCATAAAATCGCTTCCTTCTTTCTTAAGAACCTTCTTAAATTATTCTCCCATCTGGGCTTAAATGTCCAGGCAGAATTTCATATTAAAATTTTGAAGGTATTTCTCATTTCTATATGCGAGCTACAGGCACTTCCATATAATCTTCCTTGATTTTATCATCTTAATTTGGCAATGTAATTCTTCATCTTAATTTAAACACAAGAACAAACGAAATATATTGTCATAAATCTCCCGTACTGTCAGAACTAAGCGAACAAACATTAATTTAATTCTGACATCATTATGATAGTAAACTTCTCAATCGCCATATTTAAAAAAATTGATATTCGAAATTGTTATATCGAGGGGATGTTGGCGTCAGCATAAAACCATCTGTTCATTAGGCTTTTGCCGCCGGATTTTAATGTGTAACTTCATTGTTGTGATGTGTTTCGGTCTAATACAGCCCCTGGTTCTAGACAAATATCAAACTGAATTTTACGTATCCTAAAATAATGATAAAAATTTAATATATCTGATAAAAAATCTACATTTTCGATATTAGTAATATTTAACTAAATGATGTTGATAAATGTGATAAGTATGATTCCTGTCTCAGTCTTGTACAAATGAATTTAATCATAAAACAACATGGAAATAATTTGGCAAAAATTTGGAACAGGAATGCAGTTCTCCTTTGCAGTCTTGTTTCTTGTAGAATAGCCAGTTAACACCACCAAAAAAATTTTCTTGTGACCATCATTTTATCTAGAATGTGTACAGTTAACTTATTAAATTATCATTAAAACTATTTGATAATTAATACATTATTATTAATACAGAGGGTAGCAACTCGCATCATAACAGAACTGAAAGAAAATTTATATTTCAAGGGCAATCAACCTTTTAGGCAGGTGGGCCACTTTGAAGGATACAATGTGCTACGAGGACCGGATCATTCAAATATCTGTCGTAATTAACACAGAACTGAGCATTACAATAATAACAGCCACACCTTACCTTATTTATGTTAAATTTTGGACTGTGTTTGGTCCGTAATAAAATTAACTTTGGTTCCGTTTTTCAATGCCAAATTTATACCAATTCACATCGCATCGTGTAAGTACACATTGGTATTCTTGAATGGTACTTCGATTTATTTTATAAGGGAAAAGGTTTGTTTACATGTATATGTGCTACCAAATACTGTCCACTTTTCTTTAAAAATTCTATATTCAGAACCAACTTTACTCTTTTTAGATAAAGATAATATGCAAGGTGTTTTTGTACTATTTTTTTTTATTTATCCCAGCTTTCTTCATTGTAGATAACCCAAAGTAACTAATACTAGAAAAACCTGCTCAATACTTACACTTAGAACACGCCAAAGATCAGATTTCGTACAAACTTCCTAAATAACGGTATTTATGTCAGACATGTAACTGTCGCATTTTATACAAAAGCAAACAAACGTAAATTCAGTAGTGTCAACAAAACACATTAGTAAAACCTTAACACCTACTACAGTCTGCATGAAAATTTTCCACAGTCATCCACTCCGTCCTGTAACAGACATGACACACACATCTCGTTCACGAGAGCTGGCCGATATTTGATAAATACAACTCAAGTTTCGAAGCAATGCTCAGTTCGCACGCGTTCTGGCACAAACTTTTAAGATCATTGCCAACACTAAGTACTGCAAGCTTGTTAGAGAATTAGTACACGAAGATCTCCTCCCTAACCTGCGTAGCACATATAGAATATTTAATATTATTTGTCGAGTGTTTCGATCAGTCCTTTGACGTAACTTTCCGCTATCTCAGCCATCTGTTTATAGTGACTATTGTTGACACCACATTTCTACCAAATAGTGAACTCACTAATAAACAAAATCAAACTAATTGAAACCACAATATTAAACAAATTCCGTGATAATAAATTGTGGGGTCTGTAGTGTTTCCCCCGATTTGCCGTGCCTTAGGAACGATCTGCGGGCCACAGGTTGTCACTACTCTAATAGTCCCACCTTAGTTATTCTTGAGCAGGTATAACGAAATTCCAAGGGAAATCAAGGCATCTGAAACTCCCGTGTCATCTAGTGGGGCTTCTAGGTACTGATATGTCAATATTATACAGGCTCAGAGGTCTTGAAATCCCTGTCGATCAAACAGCTACATACTTGATCGGAGTTTTAGTGTCCTTGTAACCAACATAACCATGCAGATGATAAGATGTGATTTGAGACTCTCAGGGCGGTGAAAATGCGAATGATCCGTATTGTAACACCATGTAGTCTTGCGGACTTATCGCCACAAAACTGGTTTTTGACAAGATAGAATATTCTTACCTCCCTACCCAAGTCCCTCAAGCTAAAATACTATCATAGCTGAAGTTTCCGTGGTTTCATTCAGTCTGTACAAGAAAATGACAATACCTTCAAACAGGTCACGACCGCCTTTTTGCAAATCCCTTCCGTGCGTCCCATGCAGTTGAGACGAAGTTATAAACTAAGAACAAAGCAAGTCTGAAGGTTTCTGACAATGTTGCGTTACAATCTGTAAACGCGTATCACCTGATAGGGTTTCTGTCCTCTTCCCTTGTTTACCTGAAGACTAACCAAAGTGGCATAATACTTCGTACACACGTGTTGTTTATAAAACTCGCTGTGAGGATGAAGTGGCGAAGGGGACTGCCAGAGCTATCTGGTAGCTCGTTCCTTGGTTTCGTCAAACACCAAGCGTCCTTGTGTCACGTCGGGCAGTAATTCTTGTTCGTTTGTTCACTTGCTACTCTCCAAGCAAAATTAATTGGCAGTCAAGAACACACACTGGTACTAACAACAAGCGCCGTGGTGTGGTGTAGTAACTTGCAATTAAGCTAAGTACATTGGCGGTCCACTGATACCGTCTCGGACGAATTATTTATAAAGACTTCTTTGCACTAAACTAAAGGCATTTACGGTGCCATGTCTCATCAATAGCAGGCAAAGAGGAGACGAAAAATTCGTACAAAATTTTAGTCGATAAACTTGAAATGGAAAGACTAATCAGGAGTCTGAGACGTAGGGGGATGGAAGATAATATTAAAATTTATCTTAAATAAATTTGAGTTTGGACTGGGTTAAGCTGTTTTTGGATAAGGACTTATTATCCATTCAAAGGTCTCCATAATCATTTCTTCCTACGGCATTTCCAGGGCAAAATTATGTTTACATTTCTTATTTTCCTCATACATGCTGCATGCCTCGCCAATCTTAACCTTCTCGGTTTAATTCCATATTACGTTTTGAGTACACATTTTAAAACGTGTGGAGCTATGCTTTGGAATTTTTAACAACGCTGTTTAAAGTACAGATATTACTAGTTTAAAAAATTAATGATGAGTAGGTGTGGATTTGGAAGGATGGAGCCATGGTCTTCCTAAGGTATTATGCTGCCGTACGGCTGGAGGGAAGGAAACCTAAGATAGGGGTAACCAGCATCACAGCCGATATTCACACTGAATAAAATTCTGTAGCTTTACTGCCGCACTAAACAAATGTTTAGTCCTGGAAAACTATCACATTGTTTTTGTTTGCATTAAAAGATTTCAGCGATTTCTCAAACAAATGAATATCGAATTTCGAACTGGCGACTGTCGTGTTTGTATGGTGGCGTTGGTGGCGGGAGGTGAGGGTTGAGGAGAGAACGTGTTAGAGACATAGGTTCTGACGCGTCAACCCAGCTTTAAATTCCACTCACTACTGTAGTCCGTGTACACACACACAATGAGAATACCCCCTTATCATCATGTGCCCACTTACTTATTTAAACTTCTTTATTTCTTCGCACAGTCTGCACCAGTTTGCCAGATCAGCTTCACTCTGTGCCCTGAAGCCGAGAGTATTTGCAGACCTTCGAGACTATTTAATATTTTTGTTCTGTGAAGTGATCTCAAGAAAAGTAGTGAAGTATTTAAATACATTAATATTATATTGCTTTTCTAATGGAGTAAAATATCAGGAGACGAGATACAAAACTTGGTAAGTTTAAAAAAAGTTTTCTAAACGCTTTCTTTTGGATTTTTGTAGGCTACCTGATTGATCTTTGTGTTTATTTCAGGTAAAAATCTATAGTAAAATATTTAGTACTCTGTAGATATACTGAAGTGGCCCGAAATTATCGTTTCTTGTATTTTGTTAAATATTCATTGTGTCGAATCATACTGTAATTGAAAGTTTTAAACATTTATAAAATACATTTTATGTTCTGCTTAAATTCTCTGTGTGAGACAACTTTTAGAAAAACAGTTGCGTTAAATTTCAGCTTTATGTGAAACAGAAGCTCTGTTAAATTAATGTAAAGCAGAATTAAAATATTGCAACTTTTAGAAGAGATCCCTATTCAAGAATGCATTCCAATCCATTCAGTGAATCTAGATGTACAGACCAACATGCCTACGGATGGAGGGACACGACCTTATTACATTATTTATTAATTTAAATCACAGTAATGCACAATAATGTTACGTCCTCATGCCATGAGAATAATTTCGTACACATGACATATTAAACATGTCTATATGATGTAGTAATATTCATGCTTCATAATAACTAAGATTGTATAAGAAAGGATGCATTCCTTTTACACATAAAATGAGTCTTCTGAGTTTATATGTTCAACGCTCTATTATAGCATAATATAGATATTACTTACATAGCATTGTTATTCAATATAGAATATTTAATAGGTCTCTTATTTTATCGATATTAGTTACATCTGTTCAAATCTAACAGGGACAATACATATGTTGTGAGTAAAACAATTTTGTATGCATTTCTTATCTCCCCTTACGTGTTACAAGTCCCGACTATCCAATATTTCTCGGTATTAACACGGTAATTATATTAGGCTGAAAATCAAATTAGAGATGACAATAAATATTGGTTTCTGTAAGTGAACTAAAGAAGGGTCTCTTTTTTAAAACACAGAATTTAGGTTTGCGAAATTATTATGACGGAAGGAACATTGTTCACTTAGGATAGCTACAAGATGGACAGTCAGCCAGCAATCTACCTTCAGCAAGAAACAAGGACAGTTTTGCCAAAAAGCACAATGCAAAACGGATCCAGTTCTGAAGTGAATTGCAAGAGTCACCAATTTCCAGTCAGCAAAAACCATGTGTCCAGTGCTTGTCCGAACCTGGTCAAAGTGAGTGAGGTGGACAGTAACAATACGAAGCAAATGGGGCCTAGTGGAGTTCAGGAAGAATTTCAGCCCCTTGAAGTGGAGACAGAGCAGGTGCTATTTTCCGTACATGCCCTAATACCAACACCTATTGCTTCCATGTATAATCTCCCGAAACGTTCGACGCGAACAAGTTAAATATGCTATCTATGCTTCTATATGCCTAATGAATATGAATGCTTTGGTTCGGTGTAGCATTACTTTTGTAAGTAGATTTGTTACGCACAAATTATTTTCTGTTTTATATAAATATTCACTTCGTACATTTATCTCCATTAGGGATTTTAACATATGAAAATAGAAATATTTTAAGTATAAACACTTCCGGTATTGCACATGGGATTATTGTCTCAAATATTTATAAGAAACGAACAGAATTGGACGTTAATGAAAGTAATGTGCTATCATTTTCCGGTGTTATTTGAAGGTAAGGAAGTCTATATTTCAGGCAAGAGAGTATTCACTGAATCTTACATTTAAGAAATGGATTAATATATTGCAATTCTTTCGTTTCGCAGAAATGTGTTAAATTCTCAATTCGTAACATCCTACGTGCGTTTAACCTTCAAGACAACGTAGATATCAGCTATTTGTCTTTAGGTATAGGCCTATTTCGGAACTAAATAAAAGCTAGGTGTCTTGTATTAATATATTAACTGATATGCTACATGGACTTTGATTCCCAAATGCAATTTATCAAACGTAAAATAAAGTCCAAGGCCGGAAAGATGAAGGATACTCCATTTATCAAATAGTAGAGAGTCCAAAAAATACCTCTGTTACACTGCCTGTGATATTAATCAAATTTGTAAACATTTTAAATAAAATTTCAGTGTCGTCTTATTAACTTCGAAACACGGTATATTAATGAGGCCTGTCTTTTATGCCACGTACTGATTTTTATATGGTTAACTGTTTTTTAGAAACAAATCAATTTCAACTTTGGCTACATGTGAAGTACGCTTATTAATGGACCCATATGAATCTCACATTTGCCAATTAACTCTTAGTATGGACCCCAGTAACTAATTTAAAGGAGACCCGTGGAGTAGATTCGAATATGAAATACCCGGACAAACAGATGGTGTAACAACAACTTCATTAAGTGTTTATTTTATATGCTTTATGGATGCGTTCTTCAATGTTACACTGGCATCGATGTTCATTTATTGCAGTTACATATTTCTTCTTTCAGCTAATCATGATACGTATAATTGGACTTCTTAATTTTGAGTACAATTTAAAAATTATTACTGTATCAATTTTGGAAGTAAGTGCTGTGTACAATGATGTTGTTTAAGAGACCAGTACTTACTTTTAGTCGAGCAACAATTTCTTATTTAGTAATTTTTCATTTCTCTACAATTTTTGCTTTTTAGTTAAAATACCAGTACTTTTCGTTCATTTGTGATCTACAAGATACCTGAAACATTCAATTACTTTTATTTATTTCCGTCAAATGTATACAATACCAAAAATTGTTTTAAATTAAAGTAAAACTCCGTGTTTTGACATGTACTACTTTTCTGTATGATGAGTCGCAAGAAAATTATTAATAATCTAATTGTGCTTCATATAAAGTAAGGAATAGACAACATTTAGATTTAGTCCCAGAAAACAAAAATTGAATTAAAACTGACTAAATGGTTCAAAGACAAAAGAGACATTATCACCTATTATGCGTTTATTTTTAGCATTTATTATGTAATAAATGAGTGAATTTTTCTTTTCTGTAACCACGAATATCTGTAACATGTCTTTGGTCAACATTAAAATAGCGCGTAAGTTTTACGACAAAACATGTGTTCTTACTTAGCAGGATCAAAATCCAGACCAGCCACTGAAAAGACCGGACGGCTGGGAGGAGTTCGAGCACGACACGAAGTGTGGTATAGGAGGGTACGAGCCACAGTGGCTCCAGAAATTAGCAAGCAAGAAGAGCTATGTTCTTATGTACGGTCTCATTGGGATGTTCCACTTAATCATTGGCTCTTACTTTGTGGCCACCATCAGCACAATAGAGAAAAGGTTCAAAATACCAAGCAGGACCTCTGGTAATGATTCACTGCATGTTCATTATCTTTGTCATCATTTTTTTAAATTTCTAACATCACATATCCTAATAACTGCCAGGCGTCTTAATCGTCGTTAACACCTACATCTTCATTGTGCAGAGTGGTCGTTATGATATAAGCAGAAGCAAGCACATTGCATGGGCAGACTTCTGTCATTCTCCAAAGGATTCGAACTTACCAGAGACAGGAGTCTGAACAGTGCTTTTCAACAATAAAATCACTACTGTTTTGTTGGGTAGTAGAAGCCATTATGCATTTATGTCTAGTGTAGAGGTTCCCAAACTTTTATACCTTGCGCCCCCCTTAAAACATTTCATAAATTTCACGCCCCCCCTTCCAGAACAAGTGCAAGCAAACAGATTTAACATAAAATTTAGCTATGAGTATACAGCACTGTAAGACAACTAAACTGCCTCAACCAAGCAAAGGATGTTAAACATGTTTCTCCATATTTCGTTAAAAAAAGTTTTTCATACAAACACCACTCCCCCCTCCCCAAGAGGGCGCGCCCCACACTTTGGGAACCACTGGTCTGGTGACTCGAAATAAACGCCATTGCATAAATGTTGTGTGAATTAACACCAGCAAAGTTTCCAAAGTACCCTGATAACGTATGTCACCTGTTCATCACTTTCATCTAGTGTCGAGTTCCCCAAATTGTTGCAGGACAACACACATACCGATCCCCATCAAATAAACTTTAGCGGTGGACACAATCAAATAAAAACTATTAAATAATTCCGTTGTTAGGAACTATTGAATGATTCGAATATTTATAAAACAATCGAATCATTTTAGTCGGGCAGCAAATAATTTTATTAACTTATTAATTCGGAAGACAGTCAAAGAACACGTGGGATCCTTCTATTATTGTCCGGACGTCTGTTTCATTACAATTGGGGGGGTGGACATATTTATTTATTTTATTTTTATATTACACCTAACATGTGAACACAGTGTACGCCTAATAGAGACGGAATAAATTGCAAAAGCAAACACCAAGCATTATAATTTAAATACGACTATAGAAAGAAAGAATAATTACGAAATGTGCAAAAAATGAGATGGTTTCTGAGAAATTATCTCATTAGTTGACAGGTTTGAATTACGTAGATAGCGTGTAGTCGAATATTTCCATTCGATTGTTATTCGAATGCTTTCATTCGATTGCCGCTATTCGAATAAAAATCGAATAAATCGATAGTACAAACCATCATTCTATTGTGCCCATCACTAGTCACCTCCAGAATATACGCTATTGCAAAATATATATTTAATGGACTGTTGGGGTAGAGAGGGTACATTAAGCGGGAAGTTCTTCACACTAACAATGACAATGTTTAAACATGATAGATTGCATGTATTTGTCTCCAGGCCTCATAACATCACCCCCTCCCCAAGAGGGCGCGCCCCACACTTTGGGAACCACTGGTCTGGTGACTCGAAATAAACGCCATTGCATAAATGTTGTGTGAATTAACACCAGCAAAGTTTCCAAAGTACCCTGATAACGTATGTCACCTGTTCATCACTTTCATCTAGTGTCGAGTTCCCCAAATTGTTGCAGGACAACACACATACCGATCCCCATCAAATAAACTTTAGCGGTGGACACAATCAAATAAAAACTATTAAATAATTCCGTTGTTAGGAACTATTGAATGATTCGAATATTTATAAAACAATCGAATCATTTTAGTCGGGCAGCAAATAATTTTATTAACTTATTAATTCGGAAGACAGTCAAAGAACACGTGGGATCCTTCTATTATTGTCCGGACGTCTGTTTCATTACAATTGGGGGGTGGACATATTTATTTATTTTATTTTTATATTACACCTAACATGTGAACACAGTGTACGCCTAATAGAGACGGAATAAATTGCAAAAGCAAACACCAAGCATTATAATTTAAATACGACTATAGAAAGAAAGAATAATTACGAAATGTGCAAAAAATGAGATGGTTTCTGAGAAATTATCTCATTAGTTGACAGGTTTGAATTACGTAGATAGCGTGTAGTCGAATATTTCCATTCGATTGTTATTCGAATGCTTTCATTCGATTGCCGCTATTCGAATAAAAATCGAATAAATCGATAGTACAAACCATCATTCTATTGTGCCCATCACTAGTCACCTCCAGAATATACGCTATTGCAAAATATATATTTAATGGACTGTTGGGGTAGAGAGGGTACATTAAGCGGGAAGTTCTTCACACTAACAATGACAATGTTTAAACATGATAGATTGCATGTATTTGTCTCCAGGCCTCATAACATCAGCAGTGGATATCGCGGGTCTGTTTTCGTCCTTCCTGATATCGTATTTGGGAAACAGAGGTCACAAGACTCGGTGGGTCGCCAGCGGGACACTTCTGGTTGGTTTGTCCTGCTTTATGCGGCTAGTTCCCCATCTCATATTCGGCCCCGGGCAAGACGCTCTCGAGCTGACTGAAGAATATGGCACCTCTCACCACACAGCCGTTGGAAATTTTAGTAGTATCAATGGTAAGTCCTGCATGAAAGTTTATTTTGTAGGAACTTATATCCATAACCTATTAGGTTCTTTATGACAGGTGTTGCATGTTGACAACACAGGTCAGTGCACGGTTCTTGTCATCCATCGATCAGAAATGACATCGATCACCACATCCTCTACCACAACACCCATCTCCAATCTCATCTTCCCATTCTTTCTCCATCATTACCAAGATGACCTCAAAATCATAACATTTTCATCTCCACAATAGCAATTATCAACATAATAACCATTAGCTACATTGCAATTAAACAGATTCTGGAGGACATAACCATGAGTTATTCAATCTAACGGTTTCTGATCATAGTATTAATGATTCCTGGACTTGGTCATTGTTTAGTATTCTGAAAAGAATGTGTTTCAGAAACGGGGCCTGTTTCCATCCTTATGTGATAAGGTGAGGAGTATCTACTTGGGTTCACTAGAAAGACCTATCAAAATTCATTATTATAAAAAACAGAAGCGCAATGTGCTTCACCAAGTCCAACACTATTACCTCTACCAAATCCTTCACCATAATCTGTACCACTCTTAACATCAGCCAAATTCATACATACCCATATATAATCAATCTGCATGAACTCTTATCAGTTCCACAGTTTCCACTACCAGATCCAGCAAATGCACCACTGCAGTCTTAACCAATTTAATTACCTCCTTTTAAATGAACGCCATAAACTGAAACAGACACATCAATGAATTTTCAATGAATCCCATCAGACCTGTTAGTAAAACTGCAATTGAAAAACCATGGGCATTCAAATACATCACTATCTCTACAAATTCCACCGCCATATCTCCAGTAAAGTGACCACTACTACTAAAAGCTCCAAAAATTGAACACTACATCTATAATAGATTCTTCTCGGGCTACCAGCCATGTAAGGTAGCTTAATGAAGAATGTTTTCTTCATTAAGCCACCTTACGTGGCTGGCAGCCAGCTGTCACAGTGGCCGCGCGGTCTGAGGCGTGGGCCTTGTGCCGCTCAGACACTGGGACTGTGGGTTCGAATCTTAATCAAGGCGTGGATGTTTGTCCGTGTCATTCTGTGTTGTGCTGTCCTGTGTACAGGTAGAGGATGTGTACAGGTTGAGGCCTTGCGACAAGCTGATCACTCGACCAAGGAGTCCTACGAAATGTCTAACAGATCAAGCAAACTGCCAAAGAGAGGGGAAAAAAAAGCAGACCCTGCCAAAGTGGGACAAATGCTAAAGAAAAACACAGCTGTTAGCCCAAGTAGAATTTATTATACTTAATCACTGTGAAAGCTTTAGATTTTGAACACTACATCATCCACCAAATCAACCACTTCAACATCATCATCTTCTACCCGATCCAACACTACTGCGTCTGTGAAATTTACCACAGTCACCAACCACCACTCACCAAATTCACATGTCATCGCAATTATAATGAGGATATGTGTGGTTGTATCTACATTTGTATTAAAATCAGGCAGCATGTCTAGATGTTATTAGGCATATTTGTGACATATAATGTATTACTTGCATTGTTGTACAGAAGACTCCCAAGCCTTCGTGTGCAGGAGTGAGTATGAGGATGAGGAAGATTGCTCCGTGGACAGCTTATCCTCCATCCCATCTATAATCTTCTTTGTCTCATTCTTAATACATGGGATAGGAACCTGCGCGTACTACAACCTGGGTATGTCTTACCTTGATGACAACATCCGCAAGAACAAGACGCCAATCCTGCTGGGTAATGTACACAGTATGACACTGTTTGATTGTGTGCAGGATGAAAGTTGAGAAATGCTAACAGCTGTTCAACTCACAATCTTATATTTTCTTGTTTCCTATTTCATACAGAAATTATACTAAAATGTACTGCGAAAGATATCACAGAAATAAACACAATGTAAACTTAGTGCATGTTAATATTTCAACAACAGATTACGTGACAAAACCATAAAATATATAAATGTGCTTTGAAAATATGTCAAAGCTTAAATGCATGGAACAAATCAAAATTATGTTTATAATCCAATCAGAATAAATTAAATTTAGGAAATACTTGCTAGTGTTAATTTAATAATCTGTGTAAGATTTGAGGTTTTCACAGCGGTGAGTATGAAGATTTCTGTCTTCTGGGTTGTTGCGCTGTGTAGTCTGGTCGATGTTTACCAACGTTTCAGAGGTCATACTGCCTCCGTCATCAGTGCACCAATCCAGAAGACAGAAATCTTTATTAATCTGTGTCTTCTCATACTCTGTCAAAAATTAGAGAGAACTGTAATTTTACCTAAAGACTAGGGTGGCCTTTCTTCCTTTTTACCCATTTCTATTTGTCACCCGCCATATAAGCAACCCACATTCCCACCCTATCTCATTTTTACCCTTAAGATTAAGATTATACACATCTACAAGACTATGCAGCTTTACAATCAAAAACTCCACATTCCACATTTTGTCAAATGTGAAAATCTCATCTTTTGTATGAATGACAAAACATTTGCAAGCAACTAAAGCTCTTATCCCATATCCAATCAGAAATAAGTCCACCAAGAGTGATGCATTATCACTCACTATTTATTAAGAATGTGCAGTAGTGAGATTTGTGGTTATCACTGTGGCGAGTATTAAGATGACTGTCTTCAGGGTTGTTGCAATGCGTAGTCTGGTAGAACACTGGTAAACAGATATCTTTAAATGTGCAATAGTACTTAATTGTTTTCCTTCGCAGCTATATGGCAGTGTATACGGATGTTGGGGCCTACCATAGGGTACCTATATGGGTCATACGCTCTTCAAAAGTATGTGGCTGTGTCTGTTCACCCAACAATAACAATTGATGATCCACGATGGATAGGAGCCTGGTGGCATGGTAAAACTGACTTTTGTTAAAACATGTCTAAGAACAACTGATATAATATTAGTCTTTCTCATACTTCTGTTTTAAGTGATAAACTGTCCACAAAGCAAATTAGAAACCCTGTACATATGAATAATTTAGTATAAATACAAGTTTGATTAATAAAGTACAGGAACAAAGATAGTCATAATCTGTGTCCAAGATTGCAGATTATGTGCAGAAGTAAGGTTGCTCCACACATATGCCACCAGTAGTTGGAATAGTTGTAAGAATGGAATAGATCTTATAATCATTTGTTTAGCATGGGGCCCATTTGGTGTGATGTGCCTCATACTGGCCCTGATGTTTGCGCTGTTCCCAAAGAAATTGCCCCGGGCAGCCCAGAGGACAATGGCGGAAGTCGCAGAAGGGAAACTCACAAACAGGACCACTGGAATATCATTCTTTGGTAAATAGCAAGTCTTTGTTCATTGTAGTGATCCACGTATTTCCAGCTTCACCAGCCCAGATGTTTGTAGTTGTCCTGTCTGCACTCCCAAACAACATTGTCTCCTGTCAATGGTTGGATTTGGGCCCTTTCTGCAGCTGAACATGTAGAATTCTTTCTTTTTACATCACTAAATATATTTTGTCAGGGTACTGTACCATACGCAGACTGGAGGGGAATGGGTATGTTTTATCTGAGAAAGATGTATGCAGTAGAAATTTCTCCAAACATAATTGACAATCCTCCATCTTATGCCAGTGCTACACATACATACACAATATAGGATTTGTTTTGGTTGTGTTTTGTTTGTTTTTTATATTTATTTACAGGGCTTGAATCTAAGAGGTTGAAGATACAAGACATATTGCTATGAAATTTGGTACTTAGTTTATTTATTAAAAGTAAACAAACAAATTTAATTTTAGTCCACATCTGTCCCCTGCAATACCAACTTTATCGTTAGTACGCTGTTCTCAAACACCCTCAGTCTCAGTAGAATTTTAGATTTTCCTAATGTTAGCTCAGACTTGTGCATTGTGGTCAAGTAATTAGTAATCCTGCTGTGTATCTGGGATGTCCCATATTCAAGTCTCGGCCTGGGTACCAGCCATCCTGATTGAAGTTTTTGTGGATTCCTCAGTCCCTCCAGGAAAATTCTGATATAATGTATTAAATTAGGTTGTAACCACTTCCTTTCATATCCTTCAAATTCACTATATATTCATCATCTTTTATTTGACACAGTATATATTCTGAGCTGTTGACAGTTACATTAAATAAACCATAAATAAATAAGAGTATGCAATCAAAGAATTTTCTGCATGGTGGAACAACCCAGAAGACAGTTCTCTAAACCCCAAGTCCCTGTTCTACATTGCCCAGCCATTTGTGTAATTCTGTTATAGACTTCAAGATGGTGCTTCGTCGTCTGACAAAGAACAAGGTTCTGCTCTTCAATTCCTTTAGCTCAGTTTTCTACATGTTTGGATTAACTGGCTACTGGACGTTCATGCCCAAATACATGGAGACACAGTTCAGGCAGTCTGCTTCCAGATCCAGTCTATTAACAGGTACAGCTTCAGATCCAAACACAAATATATGCTGTCCGCATTAATCTAATGTAGCTCAGAGAGGAATGAGGTAACTGTTTTCTGGTCAAGATTTAAAAGGATCCCACATATTTTTCTTATGTAAATTAGAATATGAAACTTGGCCATCTTTTGACATTTTCTGGATACATTTTGACTATGGTGCTTTGGACATGTTAGCAACTATAAGTTACAAAAATTGTAATATTAGCTTTGCCATGTGTCTCTATACACATGTAATGACTCACAAAGAGCTGAACTAATTTTCATTAAATTTGATTTGGGGAGTTTTACTGCTAACACATTCAAATTTTGGTTAAGATTTAACAATAATAAATACATTACATGAAGATCTACAGTCCACAGACCAGGAGAAAAGCCCTGCTAGGAATTCGATATACGCGCACGCGCAAGATTTCGCTGCGAGTGACAACTCATCCTAAAAGCATTCGTTCCACAACCACTGAACGAGCAACAGACAACAGGCTTTCGTGTGTTCTAATGGGTACAGCTTTAAGATTACCTTACAGTGACACAGTGATTTAATCTAGAATATTATCACAACACCCACAGAACACAGTACAGGCGCACTCAATACACGCTAATCTCAACTGCTTGATGTTTTCAGTCTGAGTGTAGTAGTGTAAAACTCTGATGTATCACACTTCCCACCAATAGCAGCCCTCTAGTCCACTTGATAGTAAACATCCCCCCTGCACCACCCCAGAAATGACTTCACCCGCAGGGCTTTTCTCCTGGTCTCTGGACAATACATGAATTTCTGCATGCATGAATGTCAGTGTGGAAATTTCCAGGCTATCTTGGTTGTCATTACTATTTTGGTCACTATAATTACCTTGTTTATTGTAGTTACCATTGTTTCACATGGAATTCACAACTAGCGATGCAATTACGTGTGGGAGTTCTCCTTAATGATGTTGTCACCTAGCCAGAAAGTTATACACGCCCTGCCCACGCAGAGGTCATTAAACAACTCTGACACCATTCACAGTGGTCTAATTAGTTTTTAGGATGAAATGTCTACTATTTTGGTAACTAATTGCTTTAGGCCGTTCTGCATTATAGCTTTCCTGTTCAGTTTTCAAAATAAAGTAACACCACAATTTCACGCAATTGTGGGACACCTGCATGCTAAGTGTAATGTATATTGTTTTAGGTACAGTGGGTCTAATCTGCTCAGCACTGGGTATCATGGCGTCAGGTGCTGTGATATCAAAGTTCAAACCCAGGCCTCATTATTTGGCAGGTTGGAATGTGATAGTTGAAGCAATGGATGTGATTGGCCACTTCTCTTACAGTTTCTTAAGCTGTACTGTCGATGATCTTCATGGGGATATGAAGCCTGACCATAGGTTAGTTATATTAATAGTAATCTTTTCAGGATGCCTGTGGTGTCTGCACACATTTGGTATAACTGGCAGGCGGATTCACAAATTTAATGTCATTCATGCGGCATGTATTGGGGATACGATTACAGCCGTAAAGTGAAACAGTTTTGATTACAGTTTAAATTTTAAAGTGTTTGTCAAATGTTACTACTTTCAAACATCTCAGTTTGCATCTATAATTTATGTATTTGTGTTTAATTGTAATGCTTTGCAGATGTACAGAAAATTGACATTGCAGTCTTG
>NW_019059683.1:0-19057 GCF_000696155.1 Zootermopsis nevadensis
TGTTACATGTGACTGTCGTTAAGGAAACGGCTTAAACATTTGCTATTGTGATATGGGCATAGTTCTGGATGCCATTAATTAGTTGTTGAGTCAAGGAGCAGATGTTTGTAACATTGGGGACTCACGGTATGTACATGTTGTGTCTGGCAACGTAATTAGACTGGTCATAGTGGACACGAACCGGACACCAAACGGTCCGAGGTTCGCTGTGTTCAACAAGCAGTACTTGCTGGGTCGACAGAGAAGGAATACCAAGAATGCTGATGAACCTTGTATTTGCATTTGTAAAACCATGGAACATTTGAGAAGGGCAGGACCATTAGCCGATGTGCATATATAACCAACCTAATCGATCTGACCGTGCTCAGTTCAGCCAGTCGAACCTTCAACATGAACAAAGACACCGCAGGCTTTCGGTTGGGAGTCGGGATACAAGAGAAGGACCAATTAAATGACCTGACTGTGTTGACAAAGTCTCAGGTTTGGCGGTCGGTGTAATCGGTGATGTGGGAGCGGATTCTGTCTATTTTGGGTGTTGGTCTGTGGAGGAGGGATATAGTCAGGCTGCGAAGTGTTGGTAGTGTTTAATGGCTGCGGTCCTCTTTTGTTCTGGCGGTTGAGGAGATCTAGTTCCTTGTGTTTGGCTGTGGGTGTGGTGGGCCTAGCCTTTGTCTTTTTAGGTAGAGACTGTTGAGTTGAGTGTGCAGAGTTCCCGCCTATCTTCTTCCGAAGAGAGGAATGGAGTTCTGCTATAATAGTGAGATGTGATGTCTTGGAATTTGTCTCGGAGTGTGGAGGTAACTAACTCAAGTTTGGGCCGCGGGTGGAGCAGGTACTGTTAGCAGGTTGGGTGGGCCTTGGTCTTGATTTGGGGGTTGAGCAGAAGGCATGTGCACTTGGCTCCGAAGAAATGACAATAGAAGGGAATGTTTATCGGCTGTGGTCACCAATTTTGCAAAGCCGTACGCTGGAGCTAAATCCGGCTCAAATCTGGCCGAGCACTGCCATGAGCAGTGTCTCCCGGACCAGTAGCCGCGGGCAGGTGGTGCCTGGCAGCTGTCCGACACGTGGTAGAACTGCCGGCACTGCACGCAGTTCCCAGTCCTCTAGGGCTCCACTTTGATTTTGATATTTCATAAACTCTTCAGTTCCAATGTCTTGTGGGATGTTGTCCATGTCTGAGATATGCATGGACAGTGGGCCCGTCTGTGATTCCACTGGTATTAATTTCGTTAGTTTGCCATCTGTCTTGATAAATACCTCGCTTGATCAGGGTTCGGTTGATGTGTCCAGCCGCCTAACATGTTTTCTTGAATCAGTGCCTCTAGTATTCTCCGAATACTCTCTTTTCGCTGTACGGTGGGCAGTAGCCGCGATAGGACACCCATCGACATGCGGACCCTCCGTTTGTTTCGACGTGATCTACTTGTTCTCTCAACAAAGGGCAATCAGGGGAAGCTGGTGGATAGGCAGCTCGTGCAATGCCATCTACCGCCATGTTGTCTTGTTAAAGCGAACCAAATTCTAAGCAAGGACCAATATCACAAGAGATATCGACCTCTCGTCGACTGCCTACTGTTTTGATTTCCCTATTCTCTATGGTAACAGGCCAGTAACATGACGTACATGATTCCTGCAAGCAACAGTGGAACAAAGAGCACCCTGCGATATTTTTCACGAATTCTATGTTGGTTTCGCCAACGTTTCTGTCAGTAGCCGTACATAACCTCAATAGGAAGAACTGAATTACAGGAAATGAATGACTTCTGGGTACAACTTTTAGAGACGATTATGTATTAATTCTAAATCTTTGCTACGTGATGCGAGGGTTAAGCTGGTGTGAAAACTGATGAAATGTGTAACAAGAAAACGTCAAGTGTTGTATCCCTTATCCCAAGGTTCGCGGCTCGTGCTTGCCTTGGTCCGGAACACGGATGGCCGAGCGGTTGGTGATGCATTGAGTCTCATTGATGGGCGGCGGGCGGAGGGGTGTTGTTAGTAAAACCCAACAGAATAACAGCTTTGTTGTTGAATGAAGAGTCCTTTATTGCTAAATAAAGTTACAAGTAGATTGCTATGGAATGCTGAAGGCAACAAGCCAGACGGAGCTGGAGGTCGTTCGTTCGTTCATGATGTAGAATGAAAAGTTCCCCCCGAGGCCCTAATGTGGCTGGCTTATAAACCAATCATTAAGCTTAAGTACCTCATCCTCTGTTGCCTGCAGCATCCCTTACAGTCACATAACACATGGGTCCCAAATTGTGTTGCTTCTTCCAAACTGAGGTCTTAGCACCAGCGCCATTGCTAGCTCTGTGATATTATCCTGATGTTGCTCGCTACAATCCATCATAAATTTAAATGGTTTTCTTACCATTCAAATTGCGGTAATCTGTTCTTAATTGATTACGAAGTTGACCAACACCTCAAAATACTTTGAAAATACACAAGATATGGCAGATAATGTATATAAATTGTAGTGATTTCCAACCCTCACTTCCAGAAATTTTGAAGTGGGCTAGTAAAACTGACAACATGTCTGGTACTGAAGTTCATTCAGGATGAACCCCGGACCGCGCTGACTGTCACCAGTTTCTTAGTTGGCCGCACCCGGCTGCATACGTATTGTGATAACCTTTCTTCAGGGATGAGACATCGTCATGAGTCTCTCTCAATCTGAAACTCTCAGTATGCTTTCAGCGGATGCTACATTTCCCTCCTTACGGGAGATTCAGGCAACAATTTTATTATCTTGTAGCCCAATCGTAGTTACCTCTCATCTCTTCCCTGCAGGTGTACCCCAGCTGCTACTCCTGGTTCCTCGTGGGCTTTGCTCTGTAGCTGCATGTATCTGACCCTGATTTATTGGATCGTTTATGTCCCCCTACTTGTTCTCCTAGTTACCAATTTTAGTCGTATATCTGTATTGCTTACGTCATCATCTGAGGCGTGAACATTAGTTTTTATTCTTGGCTTGAAAACTATGGCTGAGCAGTGATTACATTCCTTGCATGCGCTTAAAGAGTTCTAAGATTCACAATTCCTACAGTATATACAGCAACAACAAAGCAATATACAAATAAGTAGGCCTAACGTTACTGATCCAGCATTCGCGATTATGCTTAACTGTTGGGTTTTAGCATTTCCATTCTTGTTCCTTTATCAATTTTTATAGTTCATCTACCTTATGGCTGGCTAATGTTAATTAATCCGTGTATGTTCTTTACTGGCATTTTATTGAAATGGAATCCACTTTAAGCGTGTTGCTTTCGGTCTCACAACAGTCCATGGTTAGATTCAAGAGTGGTATTCTCTATGGTATTGTAGCCAGTCGTTTCCTCTGTTGGGTATATCGCTGCGTCCGCTACGACGTGGTTTTCGCACACAACATTCCATCCCGGAAAGTGACGTAGCTGGTGGCATATGTGTGGTTTTTGATGGGTTGTCTCAGGGATTCTTGATTAGCGTAGCTAATCTGTAGGCATGTACTAAGTCTCATTTGGTGTCACGGCCAGTTCATAACAGACCGAGTAATCACTCAGATTACTTAAGTCCATATCCTACTAAATTAATCCTCTTTTTAATCGATGAGTACTTTCTTCCCAATGAATATCAAAATTTTGGTTGTTGGAGCTACGGTATTTTTCAGTATTCCTTTGAATTTGGGTAAAGCAAATTTAATACCTTTAAGTTGGTATTCATCTAGCGCAGTGTTTACAGCAATGGTCCATTTAACTCCTGTCAGAAGAATATTTCTATCCTTCATAAATATTAGTCCCTTGTTGTACAGGTCTGGATCTATTTTTGAGTTGGCGCTTGATATGATAAAACTCCCAATACCTGGAACATATAGGTAAACCTTTTATGATATATGTCTGTTACATTGAATTAACTCGAGTTGGTGCAATCTGCATGTGTAACTTGGGTTTTAATACTTCGGTCTTTTCTCTGGTTAAAAAGTTCCTCTTTTAATGCATGGTGTTAACATCACGTAATATTTTATTAATTAGCTTAAATAATCTTAATAATTTAAATAAGTTGGTTCGATTTTGTAAATTGCAAGGATGAGACGGTATGTTTGGCATGTTTTGAGTATCACTCAAAGCATTACCAATTTCATTAGCGGAAGTTGGTGTCTCGGCTTCTAAAGTCTGTGGCTGTCCTGAAGTTCTGGGTTCATTTGGCTCAAGACTGGTGTTTTGTTCTTCCTCTAGTGTTCTGGCTGATCTTGAACGCAATGCATATGGAATATCATTTGGTGAATTTTGAGATGTGTTATCTTCTAGTAATGATTTCTTCCTCAGAGATATCGTGTACCTGGTGTGCAATTTGAATCGTTTTTTAAATTTTCACGTGTAGGGCTACTTTCTAATGACTGTTCCCTATTAATAATAAAAAAGTCAATCTCCAGTTATAAGTACAGCATATGAATCAGATTCACAAATGAAGACACTGTTAAAGAATGTACTCAGTAATGAACAGCCTTGATGTAGATTCAAAATTCAACACATTCCTAAATAATTTCTTATAAATGTTTATGCTAGTTTCACCACCGAAACATTGAAAAATTAACTGAAAATAATGAATGGATCACAAAGATCTTTACCTAATTCGTCAATAGTGGAACAACGAAGTAATGGAAATTCGCTGCATGAAATATTGTAAGTTCTTACTTGCTCAAGTCCTCTAGTGTTCTGGCTGAACTTGAACGCAATGCATATGGAATATCATTTGGTGAATTTTGAGATGTGTTATCTTCTAGTAATGATTTCTTCCTCAGAGATACCATGTACCTGGTGTGCAATTTGTATCGTTTGAATTTTCACGTGTAGGGCTACTTTCTAATGACTGTTCTCTATTATTCTCCTGTGAGTGGTGTTGCTAGTTCTGCAAAAAATGTTAACATGTCACCGGTAATAGCATGTTAATGCAGGAAATGATCTTACGTCTGTAATAGTTTCTGGTACAGGATGTGCTTGAATAGTGTGAATCTTTCTAGGATCTGGTTTAACTCCATCCCTAGTCGCTATATGTAATAATTACTCAACTGAATCAGTTCGAAAAACACATCAGATTGAATTTTAAAATGAGCTTGTTCTAATTTCTGAAATATATTTCTTAGTTTACAGACATGTTCATCCACGGTTGCTGAATAGCATGTAAGGTCATCTAGATAAGCTAAACAATCGAATATGGAATCCATGCATCGTTGATACGTCGCTGTAGCATTATTTAAACCAAATGGCATCTTAATGAACTGATAGTGTCCCTTATGACAAGGAAATGCTGTTTTCTCTTCATCCTCTGGCTTTACCTCGATCTGATGATATCCTGAAGCCATGTCTACCACAGAAAATTCTACTGTTTCCTAATGAATCTAAAGTATCCAAAATGTTAGGTGTAGGGTAAGCATCTGGTTTTGTTACAGCATTCAATGCTCTATATTTAATGCCTCCATCTTTTGTTTTCTTGGGTACCAAGTCAATACTACTGCTCCAAGGTGATGCTTTAGAGTTTTCTTAAAGGCATTAGTTAATATGCAGACATGCCATTGGAAATACTAATTTGTAGATTGAATACATGACGTACAGCTAATTGTAGGTACACACCTGAATAGTATTACAAATAAATTTATACGTCTTACATTACGGTGTCAACTGTACAAAGTCACAAACTGTCCAGGTAAAATGTCTGCATTACCGTCACTAGAGAATCCTTACATTAGACCATATATCCTAGCCAAGTTTAATCCAATTCATTGTCCTGTCTACGTAGAGTCTTGAACTGATACCTTTGCATGATGCTTTATAACTGAGGCTACAGGTTCATATAAAGTTAAACAAAACTTAAAAGAATCTTAAAAACTATTTACAATTAATAAAATAGAAATAATAATATTTAAAAATAATTCGAAAGCTTCTGAAAGAAAGAAATAATTGTGCAAACATCTTTCTTCTGAACCCAAACCATTCTCAATACCTGAAAAAATGTTGATTTAAAGTTATGCAAGGTTAGGTTAGGTACCCATTGGTAGGAGCCCAGAGCTGGTCTGCACACACAGGAGGCCAAAATAAAAATATTTTGCCCCTGCTGGGAATTGAAGCCCAGTCATTCAGTTAAAAGTCAGACAAAGCACTGACTGAGCTACCCTGCCTCTTCATCACTCTAATTGTCAATTTTTTATTTATATTCATTTTATAAACCAGCTTAGGGTCAACACTCATCATCTTATTAATCATCAGTTCTTACTGTTATTTCTCATTTCTGTCATCAATCTTAGAACCTTGTTGTGTTGGCATTAGTTCTCTCTTACTTTAAAACTTTGCACATAGCAGAGAGTTTATTCAGAAGGTAGTGATTCTGATACAGAAGTTCTCAACCTTTTGGTTCTTGCAGGGTACTTGGGATACTCTCCTTTTATTGTGGTACAGTAGAATAAAATTTGAGAACTAAAATTTACTAATGGGTACACCCTTTTAATTGAAAACTATTAACCTTAAAAACTATTAACAATAAATAATATTGAATTAATAATGCTAACAATGATTTCAAATAATATAATGAAAAGTAAATAACTATTAGAACCCTCCTCCACACTTTCAATAATGGGTGTCCAGGCGTCAGGGACCCACCTTCGTCGTGATTGAATGAGTACCTGACAAATCTGTGGCCCGGAACAAAACATCAAGATAGCGTTGAAATTTGGAGTTCATGTTCCCATTATTTTCGTTGGCTACTAACGTTTGTTCCGTACAAGTACAGTCATTTTCTCCCTCGTTAATCGAGACGAGAAGTTTTTCAGATTCCACATGGGCTACACCCAAAACTGTGGCCTTTGTCAGCGATAATTCCTCATCACTGAAATTTGCTAACACTAGCAGAACTGTGCCTAAGCAATGATTTCGAGTTGAACTGCAACCTTGCTTTTCATTATCCTCTTTACCGTGTTGGGTTTGCAACTCACGGGTTGCCGTCTGACATTTAAGTCTGCAGGCTGCTTACTGTGGTGATCCGTGTATACATGGGATACTACACGTGCCGCAAGAACGCCTTCTATATGTATTTGAGCGGGTTCCACGCAGACAAGTAGATTTGATATGATCACAAAGACATCAAACGCTAGACCATATCATTCGTCGTGCATCCTCTTTCTGTTGCTGTCCTTCTTCTTTTCTTTCTTGCACTTCTTTTTCTCCTGTGTTTCATCTACCTGCAACAAGAAATGGCATAGGTTGTATAGTTCTACATCCATGACCTACATAAAAATATATTTCTTAATATTATGTTTAATTAGAGAAATTATTGCAAGCGATGCTTCAAGTATAAGTATTTAGCTAGGGTCACTTTTAAAAATTACGTGAATCTTTAACAGCGCCTTGTACACCACGTAACTTCTTTAGCATGCCCTATGAACTCTGTCAGCCAAACAGGCAGAACATTTAAGACAAGACAGAGTATCTTGATGAAATTTGCGGTTTCTTGCCTATAATTTTACCGTATACGACTTGTTTGATTTTAAGCTTAAGGTCACAGTGTAACCGTTCGTCTCCACGGCCTGGAAGATGAGCGTTCGCTATGTTTTGGCTGGTCACACACTGCAGTCCAACCCGGATCTTGTGTAGCTTGTGGGATGTGTTGGGTCTTGGGGATATCTGAGGGATATTTGCTTAGCTCTGCTACTCGGTAGGCAACGACAGTCTCATTTGTTGTCGCAGCCAGTTCGTAGCAAACCAGTCAGCCACTTCATTAAATTCCACAATCCTCTTACAAATCACTGCCACCTCCGCACGTACGTCCACCTCTCCGAAGCTCACAAAAGTGTTGCGTGTACCAACAGTCGGCAAAGCCCCTTTCATACCGTAAACACGTTTACGGTTGGACAATTATCCATCAACTTCTCTTCCGGCGAATTCTCAATTCACTAGTTTCCTAACCTATGATGTCTGTGGTTCAGTTGGCAACCCTTCGTATTATGAGTGCATGTTATCTCAACTGGGTTGTTTTGTCTCTGGAGAAAGCATCGTGCATATTGTGACTGCTTCTGTTGGGCAGAAGCTGTCCTGGAAAAAATTAATGTGGTAGTTTTTCCATTTGCTTTCCACATCGCAGTACCACAACCATTGAAGCTGCTCCAGCCATGCTTGTGGTAATCCAGCCTCGAACAGGTACCGGATCATTTCCTTTACGCTTCCAAGCTGGTAATAGTGATCGCTGCTGCCCTTAAAAACTATTAACAATAAATAATATTGAATTAATAATGCTAACAATGATTTCAAATAATATAATGAAAAGTAAATAACTATTAGAACCCTCCTCCACACTTTCAATAATGGGTGTCCAGGCGTCAGGGACCCACCTTCGTCGTGATTGAATGAGTACCTGACAAATCTGTGGCCCGGAACAAAACATCAAGATAGCGTTGAAATTTGGAGTTCATGTTCCCATTATTTTCGTTGGCTACTAACGTTTGTTCCGTACAAGTACAGTCATTTTCTCCCTCGTTAATCGAGACGAGAAGTTTTTCAGATTCCACATGGGCTACACCCAAAACTGTGGCCTTTGTCAGCGATAATTCCTCATCACTGAAATTTGCTAACACTAGCAGAACTGTGCCTAAGCAATGATTTCGAGTTGAACTGCAACCTTGCTCTTAATTATCCTCGTTACCATGTGGGGTTTGCAACTCGCGGGTCGCCGTCTGAGTGTGACTCGTAGAGACATTTAAGTCTGCAGGCTGCTTGCTTACTATGGTGATCCGTGTATACATGGGATACTACACGTGCCGCAAGAACGCCTTCTATATGTATTTGAGCGGGTTCCACGCAGACAAGTAGATTTGATATGATCACAAAGACATCAAACGCTAGACCATATCATTCGTCGTGCATCCTCTTTCTGTTGCTGTCCTTCTTCTTTTCTTTCTTGCACTTCTTTTTCTCCTGTGTTTCATCTACCTGCAACAAGAAATGGCATAGGTTGTATAGTTCTACATCCATGACCTACATAAAAATATATTTCTTAATATTATGTTTAATTAGAGAAATTATTGCAAGCGATGCTTCAAGTATAAGTATTTAGCTAGGGTCACTTTTAAAAATTACGTGAATCTTTAACAGCGCCTTGTACACCACGTAACTTCTTTAGCATGCCCTATGAACTCTGTCAGCCAAACAGGCAGAACATTTAAGACAAGACAGAGTATCTTGATGAAATTTGCGGTTTCTTGCCTATAATTTTACCGTATACGACTTGTTTGATTTTAGGCTTAAGGTCACAGTGTAACCGTTCGTCTCCACGGCCTGGAAGATGAGCGTTCGCTATGTTTTGGCTGGTCACACACTGCAGTCCAACCCGGATCTTGTGTAGCTTGTGGGATGTGTTGGGTCTTGGGGATATCTGAGGGATATTTGCTTAGCTCTGCTACTCGGTAGGCAACGACAGTCTCATTTGTTGTCGCAGCCAGTTCGTAGCAAACCAGTCAGCCACTTCATTAAATTCCACAATCCTCTTACAAATCACTGCCACCTCCGCACGTACGTCCACCTCTCCGAAGCTCACAAAAGTGTTGCGTGTACCAACAGTCGGCAAAGCCCCTTTCATACCGTAAACACGTTTACGGTTGGACAATTATCCATCAACTTCTCTTCCGGCGAATTCTCAATTCACTAGTTTCCTAACCTATGATGTCTGTGGTTCAGTTGGCAACCCTTCGTATTATGAGTGCATGTTATCTCAACTGGGTTGTTTTGTCTCTGGAGAAAGCATCGTGCATATTGTGACTGCTTCTGTTGGGCAGAAGCTGTCCTGGAAAAAATTAATGTGGTAGTTTTTCCATTTGCTTTCCACATCGCAGTACCACAACCATTGAAGCTGCTCCAGCCATGCTTGTGGTAATCCAGCCTCGAACAGGTACCGGATCATTTCCTTTACGCTTCCAAGCTGGTAATAGTGATCGCTGCTGCCCTCCGCTATGCTAGTTTTTGTCCGCCCCGGGTATTTGATTTCCCCGGTACCACCCATATCTGGGAAGCATTCCCCTATCCGCAACCTGGGGAGGCGCTCGGTGGGGGACTAGCAACCCCCTAAGGGATTCTGTGAACTACAAATAGGTAATTATAACAAAGTGCTGAGAATATCTGGTAACTAAGAGGATCATAAGAGAGTGGAAAGGATGTTACAGCAAACTTCATAATTTGTTCTCTTCACTTAACTTTGTTCAGGTGACAATCAAGAAAGGGGAGATGTAAGAGAAAACTAGAAATGCATAAAAGCATGCAAACTTTTAGTTACATAACCTCAAGGGAGGACGCAACTTTGAATAAAGTAGCATAAATAGAATAATAACATTAAAATGCATTCCACAGACCCATAATAAAGATGTCAACTGGATTCAAATGCCAAAGGATGGCAACCCAAATCTGTAGAATGAGGTTAGTTACAATTCTAAGTGTCCAAATCTTTGTTTACTGGTATTGCTTTTTTATCTGCTATATACCTACCCTGACATAATAAAACCCATCTAGTACTCCATCAATGACAGAGTTTGTGCTCTCTAAACACTCCACCACGCGATTTAATGTATCTATGATCACTCCATTCCCTGCTCTTCCGTCAGGACCAAACGCATTTGAAATTACAATTTCCACATCCTCCAACACAGTGATGCGCCAGGAATACGATCAGAAATTGATCTGAACTCGGTGTGGCGTTGTCTCTACCTACAGCCATGTCCCGAAAATGACTTGTAGTTGGTTATAAACTCCAGGAAGCTAAGATAAACTCCATGTGATCAGGTCCGCTCCTGTTCTCTGGTTTGTATTCCGGTTTTAGACTGTAGTGTTTTAACGCTTTGTTTTAATCATGCGTTGCACTACTTGGTCTAATGCGATGTGTTGTCTTTTGGATATAGCTCGAAACCTTTCTGGTCCAATTCCTGGTGGTAGATTTCTTCTTATATTTCTATTATATCCCCGTCCATGTGGTATGAATGACCCATGGGTTGGGAGATTCTTCATCTCGTGTCACGCAGCACCATCTTGCAGATCTCACCGTAGCATTTGGTCCTGCTGCTCCTCCTTTGTACAGCTGGAATTCAAATATGTGCGATGCTCCAAGGTGAGCGGTCGAGTCGCAAGCAGCTGATGTCGGTTGAACTGTTGCGTTTCTCCAAGGTATATTAACTTCCGGGTCGTTTGTTGGTCTGGTGATTATCGCTTGAGTTTCACCTCCGGCATGCGTTAAATTCTTGAGCACTACCTTTTCATTTCGAAAAGTTTCAAATTGTCCAGTTATATCTGACAAGCTTTTCACGTATTTCAAGTGAAATCTCGTGTGAGGTATGTATTCTGGAAAGCTTGTGGGTGTGATCCCAAAGCCGGCTAACCTTTGTCGTATCTCAACACGTTTTGGACCTAAGTGAACTTTAACGTGCGTTGGTTGGCTTGGATTAATATTTGGCTTGCTGCCACCAGTTTCAGAATTGAATCACAGGGACGCGGGATCATCGCGGCAAATAATTTCATAGAGCATTCAAGATTTAACCGATGCGTTGCAGGAACGGAATGTGCATGTAAGCAATGTAACTTCTCATGAACAGAGAAACCTAAGCCTACGAGTCACATACCTGCAGAAATATGCATGTGCATAACAGCGACAGAAAGGCTATAGTGATGTCACTAGTAGGTGTTGATACAAAACATATTCCTGCCACGTAACTCATAAATATAGATATTTCTTCTGTCACTGTAATGGTCCGTTGAATACACTGAAATATAAAAGTGTAAATATTTTAATCCCTGTGATCAAGATCTGCAATAACATACACTCCCAGCAATCAGATGCGTCAGCCTCCTTTTGACCAAAGAATTTAGGTTTAGGTCATGTGTTGTGCAATCACCGCTCAACAAGACAAGCTGTGTCAGTGACACCAATGTGAGCGAAGTCATGCCCCATCAGGGCCCGATGAAGCCGAATATTCACTCTCCTAACCCTGTCGTTCATCCACGGCTTGTCTTGCCTGCTGAAGAGGTTGACAAGTCCCACATTTCTGTTGGTTGTCCTCTCTGCAATGAAGATGACATCCTCTTCTACTGGGTAACAGTGATTTCTATCCAGGCTTTTTTTACCTGGCCCTCCCACTATAACAAAATGATCTTGCTTGGTAAGGCCTTTACCAGGCTTCCCCAGGTCCTCAACGACATTTGCAGGAGGAGCATTAGGCTTAAAAACACTAACTATATCAAATTGAGTGTCCAGATTTTCTTTAACGGTAGATCCAATATCCCTCCCAAGACTGCTTCTGAGTAATAAGATCTTCCTTTTCCTTTGTAACTTCCCTGCCCTCGTGCTTCAATGAAACTGGGCTTTGCTGACTAACATCCAGTGTGTGTCTGTTTCCAGAACACTGAATCTCTTGTTCAGGTTAACTCAAGCAGCATCTAGATTTTGAGTTCTTTGGTTTAGTCCAAGTTTCTATCTTACCCTGCTCCCTACTACATTTCCAGCTTTCAATCTACTAATCTCTTCATTAGCTTGCCTTTAGATGCTGCTCGAGGTGCTCTGATTTTCCCCTCCTGATGCTCTGCATGCTTCTGGTATTTACAAGACATGCAGTTCCATGGCATGCTTCTATCTGATAAACTGGAACCGATGCTTGCACAGTTACAAATTAACCCATTTGTTACAACCCTATGAGAGGCTCCACACTCACCTGGAAGACTAACAATCATAATTGTAATATGTATAAACAGGGTGAGTCAGAAGTATGTTTACAAACTTTGTGTGCGTGTTCTAGGATAAAAATAAGAAAAAGTGTTTATTGCACTTACATTTAAAATCACAGAACACTTCAAATGTATATCATAAATGATCCCTTCACCAGCGCAATCTCATTATTGACTACACTGCATTTCTGTGACATCAATTCTATTCATTAATAGAATAATCCAATGAGTCAATGCATGGGAGGGGTGCGCATATTCTTGTGAGATATGCAAGTCTTTCTATTATCCGAAGAGTCTTCTTCTTCTGTGGCTTCTAATTATGAGCATGATTTCTGCATACAACATACTTCAGCCAATAACTGAATATTTAGAAAAATGTAGCCCTCTATTTTTGCAATCATCACCTTGAGGGACATTAGTTATTCTTGCATTGTCAGTTTCTGCACACTGGCAGACATGTTTTATTACTTCACAAAAAAAGTCAATCATATTTCACAGAATGTGTTCTGGTTTGCAAATGTTTGGTGTTTATGACTGCGTTAAACTTCATGCACTCTCCCTACCGGTGGTACTCTGCGTGGGCTGAAAAGACACGAAAAAGTACTGGTGTTACATGAAACAAGATGTCAATATGTTTAGTTACAAAGGAAGTTCAGTTTACAAAATACTTATATGATAATTGGCAGAATGTAATTTTGAATATTTGTTTCTTTGTGCACTTTTATCACTTTTAATTCACATCTTAATAAGAAGCAAATGCTTACTTGATAGAAAACGGTATGATAGTACCAGAAACATCATTCAACTAGTTCGATTCCTGTTAATGCAGAAACCTTTTCTTTCCATTTGCAATGATTAAGCATGTTCCAGCAGTGACAGCTGTTCACCACACTGGGTTTATCACTGCACATACCGCGAATGGGCATAAGACGACAATTTAACAACATGATAAAGATGCATATATTAATATATTTATTTAATTTTAATTTGTTAAATTAAAGCCCAAGCTCCTCTATCATCAGCTGATTTCAATTGACTTACATCTTCTGGTACAAGAATATTTTGAATGCAGCCTATTTGTAATGGGATTTTTTGTATTCAAATATGCACTGGACAAAATTTGAGATTCTTGACAAAGCTGCAAGTTGAACATAATTTTGTACACATCCAATATCATCCTATTTAAGTCACCAATTTTATACAACATGCTCATAAGAAGATATAAAATGGAAAGGGAAGAGCATGATATTTTTTTAGAAATATTATAAACGTACAACCTTGAATAAAAACGAATAAGATAAAGTGAATAAGTCACTGATATACTGTCACAGAAATCACCTTACTACAGGAAAATTTACCTGTTCTCTGCAGTTTGCTTAGATTAACATTAAGCCGTTTCATTTCACATTCCTCTCCTCCTCACAAACATATATATCTGAAAAAGCAACTACTTACCATATTGCATTCATAACTCTCCTTACCCAACGCCAAACATTGTCCTGTAAGAGAATGTCAGTTGTTAGACAAAGTTCTGAAAGGGGAACAGACAAATGCCAACACTGCAACATTCCTGCAGTATTTATTTCTTAATTTTCAAACTTGTAACTACGGACTTCATGGCATGAGATTAGGCACAGAGGTGTAACCGTCCCACTCCTCTCTGCTGTTGGAGTTGCCCGGCTCGGTCGCAGCCCTCTCGATGATGTTGATGTTTATGAGGTTAATCCGGGAATTTCTGTTCATGTAGGCATGTAGCTGTTGTATAGTAAGAAAATTCCTCTTTGTTGAGAGTCCTATCTAATTGCTTCACGTGGGGCTGAAACGATGCATACACTTCGGCTGCCAGGTCCGGCAATTTTGAAAAATTTGTTGAGCTCTTCTCGATGGATCAAAATTATCCTGGTGCCATCCTTCTGATCTCATCGACAGAATTGACCTTCTTAATTTGATCTGCCATTGTTATTGTATATTTAATGTATAAAATATTGTATGCAATAAAATTTTGTTAATTAATCTTTAAGTGAACTTTAACTTGCGTTGGTTGGCTTGGATTAATATTTGGCTTGCTGCCACCAGTTTCAGAATTGAATCACAGGGACGCGGGATCATCGCGGCAAATAATTTCATAGAGCGTTCAAGGTCGCAGAATCTCGCTTTGAAAACACGAGACGATGCTAGAACCCGTTTGTGAGGACTTACCAGGCCTTCCTGTGGCTGCTGCTGCTGATTCCGTTTTTCCAGAACCATTTGCAGTCTTGCTTTTTTATCTTGTAAATCATGATCTTGTTTTTTGTGATTTAATTCTTGCAGTAGTAATGCATGTGATGATGGTGATTTTTGTTTTTTGGGGGAGAATTTGATTTGGTTCTTGTCAGGTTTTCGTTGATTCTGCAGCAACACAAAAACAGAAATAGAATTATTTCATATGAGAAACATGTGGGCAAGTGCATGTGAGCACACACACACACACACACATGGTTCATGGTTTAGCCGTTTGCGTCCCGAGGGGTCTGTAATGTGACAGTGTAAATATCCCTTTAAGTTTGTCTCCTTTATCATGTTCACTGTGATGTCATTGCCTTCCTGATTCGAGCCTCCATAACGAATGTTTGGAACTTGGTTCTCTTCAGGCACTGCTGCACCGTCTCTTAGGTTGGCACGGGTTCATGACTGGACCTGTATTCCTGGCGGTCGGTCCGCTACGTCATTCCTCCCTAGTTTGCCGCTAATGCGCGGTACTCGCCTTGATTGGTCTGGTGTGTAGATTTTCCACTGGAGTCATACGGGTTGGCTTGAGAGTGCAAACCTCCCCGAGTCTGCTCCCCCTGCGACGTCGTTTGTAGTGTGTGACTCTGTGTTATCGCGTGGTCCTGATGGCTTGCTATTCATATCTCTGATTGAATCGATCATTTTATCTTCCATAGCAGAAGTTTTGGTTTCCCCGGTAACCAAAGTTTCTCGCGAGGTGTCTCTTCTTGTCGTACGGATTATGATACTTGTCTGAATACCCATTATAGATTGCCGATGATATTCTAAGGTCCTGGGATTGAAACCCGGTAACGTTCTCCGTCTTTGCTACTGTCAACACAGAAGAACAATATTCCAGCAACCTTCTAATTGGTGTTGCAGCCCAGAAAATAAAAATCTTATTATTGAATGGATTCTGCGCTGTAAATGACACAAATGTATTGACATTGTTATTGATATTACCTTTCAATCTCTTTCTGTCTTTTACTATGTAGATGCAGGTTGTATTTCCAAACACAGCCACCACATAGCAAAAGGATCCACATTAGCACTGAATTGTCATTAAAGCCTTGAAATCTCCTACCTTCAAGGGTAACTACATGAAAGTATGGTACTTTAACTTTAAATGAGAGGCCCTTGCATGACCAAACAAATACTGGTAGTAGCAACTCCAATAAAGCCACACTGAAACACTGATGAAAGTACATGAAATTCTATCTCTATATTGTGGTTACACTGTTTCTGCAGCAGACTTAGCATATAAATCCCTGATACAGATACTGAGGCAATAATGAAAAATTAAATTTGTATGCTACAGAACGAATTTAAATAATTTAAAGGGGGAGAACTTACCTTCTTCATTTTGTTAATCCTGTTGCAACTGGCACAGCTTCCTCCTATGGGCAACAAACTTATTTGTAGTATTTATAGTTTACAATTCTAAATGAGTCAGTAGGAAATTCAGTCACAAGGTAGCAAATAAATAACTTGATTTATTAAGAATACAACCTCACATAAGGTAGAAGCACAGAACAAAATATGAATGAGGAATTTGGTCATAAAAGCATCAAAGTAAGGTTTTATAACACTGGAATTTGTCAAAATAACTTGGAGGCGAAGCTAATCAACTACAACTGTGGCATAACATGTTGCAAAGGAGAAAGCTGTTCCTACACTATGCAATGTTGATGTCTCCAGTATAACCTACAATAACCAATATGTTCTGTGTTTTAAATTCAAACTATAATACATTAAATATCACTGTAATATTCTAGCCATATTTTGCCAGCACATGCAAATTTTATAGTACTGCCAATTCTGTCACAAAAAATTAAGAGACAATTTCCAGTTCCAGGACAGACATAAGTTGTAATTCATCCTGTACATACGTACTAAATACTATATGTAACTATATACTATGAAACATGATTCTAATTTCTTGATATAGTGTTGTTTGGCAACATTTTATATACCTTTACTTGAGACGGTGTGCCTAAAATTAGTAATATCAATAATTTACAGTCAACCACAGCATTGCCACACAAAGCATAACCTTACATGTATTTATAATAGCTGATAATTTTTGGATGGAGTAAATTCTAAGGATAATGTCTGACTAAGCGAAATATCGCAAGCTAACATATTGAATTATATGAATTGTCAGATATTCCACCTTGCCTGTAACTGCTAGAAAATGTATCACACCCATAACTGTGTCCGAGGGATTAGCATATACAAATTTAATTATTCTCAGAGTCCAGTTCACTTCTACGGTAGCCAGTCTAGTTAAATATTTCCAGAAGCAAGGGAGAAGAGATACCAAGTCACAATTATGTGATTCCTCCCTAGTTTCCCGCTAATGCGCGGTTCTCGCATTGCCTGATATGACGAGGATCAGCAGGGCGATGTGTATCTTGCGTTCATCCTCTGTGTGACTTACGTGCACAACTCGCACCACACTGGATATCTTAAAAAGTGGGCCAACATTCTCTTGTCCTTCCCTTTATCGTATCGGTCCTGATACAACGCGCATCTCGTACGTAACTGTATCCTACGACTCCATAGTAGCTCAGTTATGGCATGCTTGCAATGTTCGTAACTGGCTAAATCTTATATCCAGCGATAAACCATTGTTTAGCGTAATCATCTTTAACTGCCTTCGTGGCTAACGAAGTCTGAGTGGCTCTGGCACGTTTCTCAGACCAAAATACTTTCCAACTCGGCCAGAGATTGTACCACATTCTGCTTATGGCAGTCCGTGAATTTAGGTGGTACGAAATCATCCCGTGACATCGGTCAAGCCCCAGATTGACAAATTCATGTGCTTTGACAAGTTAATGCCACTGTTGGTCCAACAACCCCTGCGCAAATGTCTGGTTCATGGTTTAGCCATTTGCGTCCCGAGGGGTCTGTAATGTGACAGTGTAAATATTTTAATCCGACTGTCTTATGGATTCATGGAATGTAATAAAATATGCATCTATTTAACACAATATGAAGCAAATTTTTATGTTTTGCAGAAAACAGTATATTTTGTGAGAATCTCAAGCTCAGAAGTTAAGTTTAAAGTGCACAAGCATGCAAGACAGACACACAGAAGAAAATTTTCTTATGCACGGACACTAAATTTCACTAAAAACGAAGAGTCTCGCTTTGAAAACACAAGATGATGCTAGAACCCGTTTGTGATGACTTACCTCGTCTCCTCGTAGTTCCATTAGTTCTGCTCTTAGTTTTTTGTTTTCTTTTTCCTTTTTGTCTAGTTTGTCTTTCAGTTGTTCTATTTCTTCTTGTGGTGTCATTGGATGTGGCTGAAACACAGAACCCTTTAGTTAAAATTTTACAATAACTAACTAACTAACTAACTGACTAGATGGCTTACCGAACCCGAAGGTTCATCACCGAATTAACCAAAGCCCTCCACCAGACCCTGTCTTGGGCAGAAGCCACTGTTCCTGGATCCTTTACTTTTTCATTGTTTATTGGAAGAGATGGCATCTGATCTGATAAATATATTTTTCCTGTCTCCCTATTTATTATGTTAAATGTTGTTTTTATTTCATTGTCTGATTTTGCTATAAGTCTACTGTAATGCTGCTTTTTAGCCTCTTTTATAACATTATTCAGGATTACACAATACTTAATATAAAATGCTCTTGTGTGTGGGTCATTACTGTTTTTATGTTTTGCAGAAAACAGTATATTTTGTGAGAAACTCAAGTTCAGAAGTTAGGTTTAAAGTGCACGCGCGTGCAAGACAGACACACAGAAGAGAATTTTCTTATGTACGGACACTAAATTTCACTAAAATCGTAGAATCTCGCTTTGAAAACACGAGACGATGCTAGAACCCGTTTGTGAGGACTTACCAGGCCTTCTTGTGGCTGCTGCTGCTGCTGCTGATTCCGTTTTTCCAGAACCATTTGCAGTCTTGCTTTTTTATCTTGTAAATCATGATCTTGTTTTTTGTGATTTAATTCTTGCAGTAGTAATGCATGTGATGATGGTGATGGTTGTTTTCTTGGGGAGAATCTGATTGGGTTCTTGTCAGGTTTTCTTTGATTCTGCAGCAACACAAAAACAGAAATAGA
>NW_019059684.1:0-27548 GCF_000696155.1 Zootermopsis nevadensis
ACAGAACACTAAATAATAATATAATATGAACACGACAATCAAAATTGAGTCCATAAAAGGCAGGGAGCTTCTTGACTAGCTCAGCAAATATTAGCGTCTCAAGAAGGACTCTGACTCTTCGTTCGACAACTTTTAGTGCCCCCCCCCCTCCCCGCATAAAATTTAATAATTCTTTTTCAAGTTTCGGAGGTGAAACACACGTACGGACAGATTCAACTTCAACATCTATATTAATTTTATACCCTTTCCGAAACGAACAACAAAATGAAGGATACAGTATCGTACTGACTTCAAAAAATTAGAAAGTGGAACAATTTTGGCATTATCTTCACTGTTGCTAGAGTTCGTGTTCCCTTGTCCCCCAATTCAGTAGCAAGAGATCAGGTAGGGAAACATCATTCCAGAAGAATGTTGTAGCAAACAAATGACTACGTCTGGACAATTATACCGCGCAGGTGCTCTAGAAAAGATTCAGAATCACCGTCTACCTGCAGACGGCAGGTGATCCACAGCTACACGGCGTTACACAAATACTTACACCATAAAGATTTATTCTTAATTTAGGTCAGCCACGCTAGCGCGGCATTCAGCGCCAGCACATAACCAGCGGTCTCTGCGGGCATATATCAGGGTACAGTGTTTTTTATAACGCGGGTCCATTTTGTATGACATGACCGAACACGTAGCAACTGGGGAGATAGGTCTCAGTTTTTTTTTCAAATAACACAACCGTAGCTTATAGCACAACTCGCTGCACATAATAAATTCAATTCTATATTCAAATAATCAAATCGTGAGAATATAAGTACCCTTTATGAAACGGACGAGCATAAACTTTCTGTAGAATAATTTGCATAATACACCTTCTTGAAGAGCCGTATTTGGACAATGTGTAGGGGATCAACTCCTGCCACATCCCTCAAAAACTCTGGCAAGACTGAAAGGTTTTCTAGCAAATTTGGTTGAAAGATAAAGACCTAGGGAACCACACTTGTCAACAAAATTTCAACTCTGCTGGAATTTAAATAACATGAGAACCAAAATAATAAAATGCAAAAGAACTTTTGATGTTTTATTATAAATTTAAGATAACAGTCTTGTGGTATGTTGCGCTGTGTACTCTGGTAGAAGTTTACCGACGTTTCAGAGGTGAAACTTCCGATTATGTTACCAGTGATATATATTTTTATTATGTTCTTGTGTCGCTACATTTAATACAATTTAACGTAAAATTTTATAGACAACATTCAGGCATACCAACATTCTAATATGTACAACGAAGTCTGAGTAGACAATTTGATGTCGTCGCATGAGATTCTAATTGTACACAGCAGAGTAATTCTTGAGAAACTAATAGTCGCTCAGCTGGTCAAGAAATTCTCCAGTCTTTATGGAAGTACAAGGCTTATTACCATGTTGAAAATAACCAGCTAATGGACCTTATTAGGGGAAACCTAAATCCAACCCACATTTTACCATTCCATTGCTTTAATATCCACCTTAATATTTTCATCCCCTGGAAGTATAAATCTCCCAAAGGGGTTTCTACCCTTCAGATCTTCCGACTACAATTTTTTTATGCATTTCTGATATACCTCATGCACTGCACGTCTCGAAAATTTCATATTCCTCAATTTGATTAATCTAAAAAAGTTTGTTGAAGATTTCTGTCTTCTGGGTTGCGCTGTGTAGTCTGGTCGATGTTAACCAACGTTTCAGAGGTCATACTGCCTCCGTCATCAGAGTATGAAGATTTCTGTCTTCTGGGTTGTTGCGCTGTGTAGTCTGGTCGATGTTTACCAACGTTTCTGAGGTCATACTGCCTCCGTCATCAGCGCAACAACCCAGAAGACAGAAAGCTTCATACTCACCGCTGTGATAACCTCAAATCTTACAAGTTTCTTGAAGATTGCAAATTATGGGGTTTCTCACAGAAACGTAAATCAGACTAGCTGCAAGTCGCGACTAGCTTTAAATCAGAGGGGGCTGAGATGTCTGGTGCTTTTGAAACACCCTCCAAGAGGGCAGGTGGGATGCACGAGCCACCAGATGACAAGTACGAAGGATGGTGGCCGACATCTGCCCGGCAGATGCGGAACGCATTCGGATTTCTTTGCTGAGAGCCCGTGAAGTACGCACCAGCTCACGCTGTATCAACTGCTGAAGAGTGACGTCTGAAAAGATGACCCTGAACGAGTCGGGTGGAGGGCGAGGGGGCATGACAATCGCCGTGGCCTATTTTCTGACACTAATTACATGAAGTCAAGTCTAGCTTGTAAAGATGATAACTGATATTCGCTCAACTAGTCAAGTAACATTCAGCATTTTTCGGAAATCAATAATTTATTACAGTGTTCACAAGGCCACATCCTGAGTCAGCTACATCCAATCCGCATTCTCGCATATTATATTTTTATATTCATTTTAATATTATCGTTAGTGGTCTCTTCCTTTCAGATTTTCCGACTACAATTTTGTATGCATTTCTTGCTTCCAATATTTGTTCTAAAAATCGTGCTTGTCTCGTCCTCAATTATTTAATCATTCTAATATTCGGCGAAATGATCAAAAGTTGGCACACGATACAATGTATTAATAATAACAGTCAGTGCTTTTACTTAATGTACGCAATATTAATAAAGTTATGTTTGAAATAATAAGATTTGTGCCGCTGTCAGTGGCCACGCTGTCCAGGGCGTGGGTCTTGGCCGCTTGGAAGGAGGTATCGTGGATTCGAATGCCGTTCATGTTCTCGTCTTCCTGTGTTTTGCTGTCCTGTGTAAGTACAGGCTTTGCGATGGGCTGATCACCCATCCAGGGAGCGCTGCCAAATGTCGAAACTGATTCACAATTTAGAAATAATAATAATTCTGAGCTTGAACACCTATTCCGTAATGATGATGATACTTGTGACAGATCTGTATATGTAATAAATGAATATCGAGAACTGTTACTATCGAAATTCGGAAAGAGCACTAATCGAAAACAGGGGTAATTTGGCCTCTTGTTTTTCCATTTTTGTTTTGAATTTGAAACACGTCGTATTTAAACACGAATTGTCTCAACAAAGTTTAACAAATAAAAGTGTACGTTAGTGTTGTAATTCAGTAAAGCTGTTCAAGAATATATACAGACATCCTATGCAACGAACCTGCAATGTTCTCGTCACAGAAGACATCGGAAATGTGTTTCAGTTTACAAGGCCTACAATAAGTAACAAGGAAAGACCACGTAAATATAAGTTACAGTGGATCCATAACTCCGATCTGTACCGTACTTGGCCTCCATTAACTGATAGACGACATGTGACAGCTCTGCTCTATCTGCCCTCTTTTGTTTAGTTACGAACATTGCATAACAACCGGGGGTTTGCATGTCTGCAAACCCACGCGAGATAGGTTCCGCACTGCCTAATCACCTCCGACAACAAATTTGTTTTTGTATTATTTCAACAGTGTAAAGGGCGTTCTTCACCATTTTAAGCCAAAAGTCTTGATGTCACGTTTATTATATGTCACTCAGCTACACTTTTACGTAATCAGAAGAGTCAACCAATTGTCCCTTTGAATCAGATGAATAAATGCACGGTCTCAGTGCACATTTTTTAAAGATAAATTTAAAAATTATTTTACATTCCACATCTAGGTACATGTCCTGCACATATCATTTTACAGGCATACCTCGTTTTATTGCTCTTCGCAGATATTGCTTTTTCTTACAAATTCAAGGTTTGTGGCAACCCTGCGTCGAGCAAGTATATCGGCGCCATTTTTTCAACAGCATGTGCTCACTTCTTGTCTCTGTGTCACATTTTGCTAATTCTCGCAATGTTCTCGCATTGTTTTTCTAGACATAATGCTATTGCATACTTAATAGACTACAGTACAGTGTAAACATAAATTTTATATGCACTGGGAAACCAAAACATTCGTGAGAATCGCTTTATTGCGGTGGTCTGGAACCGAATCCGCAATATCTCCGAGTTATTCCTGTATTTGATTTGGTCACTCAATCATTTTGTGAATTTCACAAATTATTAAGCTCCTGATTGTGTAATTTTCTTCGTATTTTGTTACTGCCCCAAGATCCTTATTAATATTATCCTCACATTTACGCCTACGTTTCAGGCTTTACAACCAAAATGTTTGTAAGCTGTAGGCTACGAAGTCTTTGCTGCGAATGGCCGGAGCCAACATATCCAGACATCCCGGAGGATACTGGAAACGCCAAAGTCCTGCAAATTCACGAAGGAAAGTTTCATGGTTCATAAATTCAAGTCCACTTTCTTCTTCTTAGACCGTTCCAGAAAATCCATCCAAGTCCGAAACGCTGTTACAGATTATCAACCAGAAAGCCATTAAGATATAACATTTCGTAACATGCAGTTCTCTACGGTTATAGGTTGGTAGCTTCCTACCCAACTGTCAAGCTACAGGACCACCCCTTGTCCGCTCTCAGTCATCACTTATTTACAGCTGCTCGCCATATCTGAAGACCGTCTCCCCTGTCCACAACCCGAGGACGCTCAGCCAAAGATAAGAGAGAAGAACCAATTTAGACGGAACTACAAAGACAGTGAAGACATGAGATAGGATTTTTACATTTTGTCCGAATTTAACCGTTAATGACAGCTGGCAGGTATAAAACCTCAAGCACGACATATTGAAATATAGTCTACAACACTGAAGAAATGACGTCTGGAGTCGCAACACCTGTTTAAGAGACTTTGCGTTTGCCTTCTGTTCCTTACTTTGTTTTAAACTCCACAACAGTTGCTCTTGAATATAAACCTCCACAGATGCACAGTACGTATCATGTACGTGGTTAAATGAACCATAAGTTACATAAACGTTGCACTAAGACTCCTGTTAAAATAAAATGCAAGAACAGCTATAAAAGGAAAAACAAGTTGTCAGTGGAACCACGGTTCCGGAGAATTTGACGTAAATACGTCTATACGGAAAGGAAGTTTATATAGCAGCTTTATTCTAAATATTTTCTTTATACATGCTTTACAATTGAGATAAGTTTGATTAAGACGGTAACCATCTTACATTTTTTCGTTCCCCTTTTTCGTAACACTTTTTTGCCGAATGACCCTTCCTCATAGACGTATTTACGTCAAAAAATCAAGCTTCAAGTCTGTGCTTAAAGTACCAAGAGACGAAGTACAATACGTGAATACGAATTGTTAGGAAAGTTAATAAATTGACAGAAAAAACAGTGGCGTAATTTACGGATGCCTTCGTGAAATAACATCTAGGACTAAGCACATGCTTCAAATTATGCAGAATATTGGTTAAACCAGCTGTAGAATGCAGAAGTGGTGGATATGAAGTGAAATGAAGCCAGCACTCTTATACGAATACAGCTTATATAATTAGACAAAAAGCAAATGCATAATGATAAGCGAGCGAGACTTAAGGTTGATACTACTGAAAAATTACTGGGTATATAAAATTATAAAAAGCGTATCGAATTGAATGCATACATAAAAAGGTCAAAGACGACATTCTTCATTATAAATACAGAGCGAAGAAAACGAAGCAGATGATGGGAAGAGCATTTTATGGCCGGTACTGGCATTAAATTACCTAATATATAAATTTAAGACAAAGAACGGCTGACAGAGCGGTGCAGAGCTGCTAAAATTACAAACACATTCACAAAAACAAATAAATACATACAGAACTGTAACCCTTCCGCACTTGTCAGAAATTAACATAAATTTAATCTGGTACCTAAGTCCACGGATCAACTATCTTCTTGGGAATCTGACAGTCTCTCATCTAGTCAAGAAATTCTCCGCTTCTATGGAACTCGAATATTCATTACGAAGTTCCTATGACACCCAAGCAGTGCTACATTTCCCCCATCATCCCCAACTAACCCTTTGAAGTCGAAAATTGTAATTTTGAAGGACAATAATCTGGTGACCACTGAAAGCTGTGAAGGGAGGTTAATTTGATAAATTTAAATCGATAGGGGCATGCAGCAGCAACTTGAAACGTTGGAACCATTTCAGTATTTGCTCTAAGACAGAGGAAGACCAAGAAACCGTGTATTGAGATGGCGGTTCGCAGGACTTTCCGGACGTATATTGACTACCAGCTTGCAGTCCGGCAAACAGAAGAATGCAGTAGCTCGTAAGGTTTCCCTAACACGTGTGCCGTAAGCTTTTCTGATAATTTCAGTACAATATTTTTGTAATACAATTCACGCGTGTTTGTCACAACATACTAGATACTAGGTATAATGGTGTACACCATATTAACACGCTCGTGTAAATAATACTTAAAAATACAGTTCCTTCCTTACATAAAGCAACCTATTTCCATTACAAAGACAAATTGGTTAATGATGTTTAAGGAAATGATCACTGTTTATTTTAATACACACGAAACTCATAAATACACCTTATGGGGAAAAAATGCAGCGTTACGGATTGTTAGGAAAGGTGGTATATATAGTTACAGTTGTGCTTTGAAGAGCTAATGCATAATCTTGAAACTCAGATTAGTGGCTTTGCTATCTTGAAATAGTCTAAGTGGTAATAAGTGTACAGGAGGTTCTCATGAACTAGCTGAATCTCATCACCTTGTCCTCTGGTAGATCAAGTCTGAAAGTTTGTGACTACAGTGCGTTATTGAAGCAAATTGTTTTCTGGACACAATCCATCGTCTAACACTAAATAAAATCAATAAAAACAAAAACCAAGACGTTTCGGAGATGGGAATCTGTCCCCGGAGATAGGAATTAGCTCTATCGATTGGGGCCAACAGAGTAGGTTTTTACCTGAAGACGGAGATAGACTCACATCTCCGAAACGTCGTGGTTTTCATTGATTTCATTTAGTCTTTGACGATGGATAATGTCCAGAAAACAAATCGTTTGTCCTCTGATCTTCAAACAGCACATTTCCTTTCCTTTCAGAAGCTACTGTAAACTACCAGGACATGCAAGCAGCTGTCGCTATCTTCCAGTCGAATAAACATGGAAGTGACGTTAAAATTTCGCTCCGAAGTCCACAAAAGTAACGCTATATATATAGTAGCTTAGATCTTCACGTGGCGTGAGGCTGCTTCTGGTTCATCAAAGTACAGAGTTCTCTCGGTTTCAGATGTTCAATGAACCGCAAACTCAATATCTTATATGAACGACTCATTTATGAGTTCTCCTGTTAAATTTGAAGACTTAAACAAATCCAATGAAGGATCATATCAAAACACTAGCATTAAGCGTCGTTACTAACACACAGTTTCACGAAGGACGCTAACAGGATTATCGCAAGAGACAAATTGCATTAGCTACAGGAGAAAGACCCATAATCCTTTGCGTGTGTTATGTAGCAGAAATGAATATCGAACGTTGTCAATCTAATTTAAACAACAAGAAAATATATTCCAATAGTCTCTTTCTCATTTACTGCTGATAAAAGTTATCTATGTAACCAATTAAAATTAACCTCGTTTTCATATCTTATTTTATACATTATATCGCTGATTTAAGTCTTACATGAGAAATATCTCTGAAAAGAACAGAAAGGAGATAACAGGAAAGTAGTAACAATTACGCAACTAGGACCTTCAAATGTTTTCTACAACACATATTACTAGAATAATAGAAATAAAGGATAATAAAATTGGCAGGACATGTAGAATGTAAATGTCAGATGAGAAATATATAGACCTTTTAGTTAGAAACTCTGCAATGGATTAATCTGGCTCAGGAGAGGGTCCAGTGGCAGGTCGTTCTAAAAACGGCTATGAACCTTCGGGTACAAAAAAAAAACATAATTTCAAGACTAGCTGAGAAAATATCAGCTTATTATGAAGAACTCTGTTCCGTGGAGTTGGAATATATGAACTTACTGTCATTATACAGCCCACAAACGAAACTCCATAAATAAAAATTTAATATCAACCATCTTCGCCCAAAATTTGTTAGAATATGACCTGCGCTTATTTTTCGAATTCGGGGACTCCCAAGTTCTATTCTCGGCCAGAGGTTACCAAACAAAACTTGCAGACCGCCATGAATCACACATTAATATAATTCGACATGAACTTCATATTAAACCGATACGACCCAAATTTTAAATTCGGGAAACAACTTTTAATGTAAGTTTGTATTCGAATAAAAACATAATCGAAATAGGCTGAGTAATTACACAATCGACTTTCCCACAACGCACTTACTTTCTGTAAAAAAGGGTTAAAACTGTCATTGAGTTCAATTAAGTGCCACTTCATGAAAACGTATATAACTGAACGGACGAAAACTCCATGCATTTTTATCCTCGGCGTTAGACGCACGTAAATTGTGAGCTTCACAGCAAACCTCCACCCCCTAAAAACAGTGTATATGTATAACAAGCTGTATCCAAAGCCGGTCTGCAAACAATGATGCCAAGGAGAAAAATTCTGTCCTGCCGATAATAGAAGCCCATTCTCTATACTGGTTGAGCTATCCGGTTCGCATTCATGTCAGATATTTTGCGAAAATAATTCGTAACATGACACGTTCTGTTATACAAGGCGCGTCCCAAAAGTAAGTTTCCCACTCGTCTCACACCTAGCAAACCTTATATTGAGCGAAGCGACTGTGCGTACGTGATAGAGCAATGACGTAGCATGGCGCATGCACTAACGGTACTTCCCGCGTTCTCACAGTAGCATCGTTGCAGCTGTTGAAGATGGAGGTTCTTATTCCAGCTCCCGCCGACTGTGAAGTGCGGTCAGTGATAAAGTTTTTGAATGCACAGAGCATAGCGCCGATCGAAATTCATCGTCAGCTGTGCCGGGTCTATGGGCCTAACGTCCCACGGTATGACAAATGTCTCAATTCCGGTGGCGAATATGTTGAAAAATAGCTGGACACTTGCTGTATCTGTTGCAATAAATATTTCCATGAAATTGTGTTTTGTTTCTGTAAACGGCCCCAGGGAAACTTACTTTGAGGACGAGCCTCGTATTAAGAGCAGTTAACGAGAACTGCGATCAAAAAGATTATATGTATCTGAACTTCATGTGTGTTAAAAGAGGCAAAGATGTGTTATAGACCAGTACATCCTAGTAACGGGGACTATCAAATGATTCATTCGGATTTGTATTCGAACGACAAAATCGAAAGAAATAATTTGTATTTTTGCTGAAATTAATAAACCGAAAGAAGGCATTCGTAGTTTTATTCGAATGACGAAACCGAACGAAAGTGTTAACATGACAGCTTTCTGGGAACCTGAAATCTCAACTATGAGAGTATTCGGATTATTTGTCAAATGATTAAACCGAATGGAAATATTTGGATTTCGGTTAACGAAACCGAATGATAGTATTTGAATTTTTATTCGGACGACAAAACCGAAAGAAAGTATTTGGATTTTTATTCGGATGACAGCAATCATCTGCAAATGCAAAAGTAATAGGCTGGAAATTCATTAACAAACAGATCTTTGGTGAGGAAATGGAGCAAACTGAGTGCATACCCTCGAGGAGGTGAATGATTATGGCAGATTTATCGAAAATGTACGTATTTCATAAAGAAGAAGACCTACATTCCAACTATGTCACCTTTTTCAGTGTGTGACATAATTCTGGAATAAAAATGTTGACTGAAAGTTGGGCTGCTGTTTTTCTTTTACAAAAATATACTCTGATAAAGATGGTGGAAAACTTCTGCAGAAGAAGTTTGAAGAAATCACCGTCTGGTGCATGATTAATGCACCACGCATTTATTGAAATATTTCATAATTAAGAAAAGAAAATTAACTTTCCTGAGCAGTTAATTTTTCATACTAGCAAACTTTTCTCCCACTGAGGATAACAGATGAAGACACATTCCAGACTTTACGGAGTACGGTTTTTAAAACTCCGTCTTAAGGTTTGAAATTTTCTCAAAAAAAACCCCGAATTTTCAACTAACGAAAGTATTTTCAGACTGTAGTTCACAGAAACAAGCAAATTCATTAAAATTGCAGCACCATATGTCCTCAAAGAGTCGTATTAGGACACAAACATGACGAAACGAAAAAGAATTTCTATTATTCGCTAAAGTATTATTTTTAAATCGGATTTTCTTTTCAGGCAACGCACGCCCTACAAATATGGCGTCCGATGGCCACTGGCTAATGAGTGATATTGTGATCAATGCAGTCTCCTACTAAGCTACACTGAAAATGTCCCTTTATTCCACGAAGACATGTAAAAGCTGACACAAATTCGAAACTGTGTTTGTTTGCTTGTCTCACAATTTCTCTAAGCTGACAATATAATTCGACATATATATATAATTGTAGAAAGTAGCCATGTTTATTTCCCCGCCTTCAATTCAGGTGATTTAAAATTCCCTTCATCAATAACTTGTCTTCTTCTGTCGGTAAACATGTAGCACGAGTGTGACACGACGATCGTAAACCTACATTCTCTTGTTTCGACCAAACTCTCCACGGCAATCAATTCAAATAAAGAGATTCGACAAGAAGCGAACAGATGGAACCACCTGTATGTAGAACAATATTTAAATAACGAAATTGCAGTGAAAGTTCGTGCTTATCTTTTCAGTCATTGGCTGTATTAAAACGTTTTATTTTCGGAATTCCTTCAACTTATAGTCTAAAATTATTAAACGTGCTTATTGACAGCAAATAAATAGCCGAAGCTCTTAGGAATATCAAGAATATATGATCCAAATAAGTGACGGATGATAGACATTAAGGACAATATTGATCTGCTAATTGATTAGAAAATAAAGAGTAAGAACTTCTGGCAAGAATTTATGACTTCCACTCATTTTCCGAAGCTTCATTCTACAAGGCCTGAATAACACGAAATACAAATTACGAAGTCTACAATTTAGTTATCCATACACATGCACAACCGATTCATAGGCTTGTTAAATTTTCCAGACATAACCTCAAAAATTCGAACTACAACAGTGTTCGTAATTGTTAAAATAATTTCACACGGAAGTGGTAGATACGATGATTCATTACCTATCGCCATTAAAAACAGAGTTCGCGTGGCGCCCATGATGTTGTCTATTCTATAAACCAATTGCACAAATAAAATATGCATATTTTTCGTATATCTATTATCACAAAAAATTTCAGGACCTACATTAACCGACGTCAGTCTCGCGTCTACCTAATAATTTGGAAAGACTTCCAACTTGGTGTTGCTGAAGGTAGATGGCATACTGTTCATACCAGGTTTGACGAAAATCCGTCAAACGTCTAAAAACTTAAGAGGGTGACAGGGACACGTAAACAGTGTGACATGGGCAATTTTCGCAAAATTTATAGTTTTATTACGTTACGTAATATGATTTCGAAAACCAGACGAAAAGTTCTCAAACAATCTGCGATTCGGACTGTATGCATGTTCGAATTATCATCAGTATCCAGCACAACAGGTATAATTTTATAATTTTGTACAGGACAGTGTTTTCAATCAACTATTATTTTTTTAAATATGCTCTGCATTACTGTTAAAAATATTACTTTTATTCTGTATATCCCTCCCTTCAGGATTTCCAACACACATTTTTGTGCATTCCTCATTTTACTTGCGTGTGCTACATGCATAAATTATCTGTAAAGACTATGGACAACAAATGAAGGCGTTAGAAACTCTCATGGGTGTTAAAAATGGCTCTGTAGCACATTCTATAAAAGAGTTCAAATTATTAGCGGCCAATTAATTACCAATTAGCAACAAATAACCACATGCAAAATATAAACTCCAAACGACGTGAATCGATCAAAATTAGATCAATAAACAAAGCAACTGAACAACTTTCTCATTTCAAATTTAGACCTTGAAAAGATCCGTTAGATTTTCTATTATGTTTCTTCCTCATGAGTTATCTCCCACAGCACCACAGCAGCGCCTCTGTCGGCAGCAAGTGATGTACCGAGCCGAAGCGAGCCGAGCACAGAACTGCAGTCGTGCTTTCGAGTCGGCAGTCAGAGGTGAACATGGACACGGGAGGTACACATCAACGGAGCGAGTGCGGCGTAAACATCTAACAAATGAGCTCTAGGTTGAAATCGCCAGAGACAATGCCAAAACAACCGCCTCCTAAATGCAAACAGAAACGGACTAGAAGAATCATGGTTCATTTTTGACGAAACAGCTGTCATATGTGCTAGTACTAGTCAAGACAACAAGGACAGACTCCTGTTTTGTGGCTTGCTTCTTCTCGTTGCATGCGGAAGCTATGAAGTCGTGACTAGAAATAGTGGAGAAACTGTTTTATATAACGTATTCAAAGCGAATGTGAAGTGGACAAGACTGCGGGCTTATGTGCAGTTAAATGTGTGTGTTTGTGTTGGGTGATGCAGGCTGGTCACATCACGGTCTGCTTCCTGGACGAAGCCTAAATATTAACTGCAAGAAGCTGGTCCATTCATGGCCTATATTGTGCACAGATGTCAGAAGAAAAACATGTGCTTTAGGCACGAAATATCTGTAAATAATCTAGTCAGCAAATTTGTATGCGTTAGATGTGAGTGGGCGTAGAAAACAGGAAAAATTGTAACTAAGCAGAGTGCAGTGATTGATTTTAGTGTCTCGTGGATCAAAGAACATCGGCGCATGTGCGTACTGTCTGTGTTGGCTCTGTGCCCCTGAACACATCAGTTGATGGGGACACATCTCAAGTGGGTCAGTACAAAAATCACGATACAGGAAACAACTACAAGGTTAGTACTCTTTGTTGGTGTCTTCATATACAAGTTCGTTGTAGCCAGTGTGATTTAATGCATGTCCTTCGTGCCCAATGAGCTATGACGTCGATATATCGTTTCAGTATTACGTTAATTGAAATTGTCTGTGTTTCTAAAACTTGAGAGAATGTGTATTCGCTTTGTGTAGGAACTGTGTTGCTGAATCATGGCTCTCTTTTCCAAAAAAAAAAAAAAGTCTGTTAATAAGTTTGTACTTTTACTGTAATCGTGCGGTTTGATTATTGCTTTAATTACCCTGTTTCTTTGCCTAACAAAACCCCTAACGTGTAAACAGAACTGATGAATGCATTATTGTAAAATTTTCTAGGTTCGTTTGGTCATTTGAAAAGTATTTCGACAGATATGCGGGCTTTCTTTCGGTGGATGTATAATACAGGCTTTAAAAGTATTATTGAAGTAACCTTCTTCCCTTCCAAACACCTAGTTTTCTTGTTTGCAAATGACCAGTAATATATATATACCGCATCCACCACACAACTATCCACATTTTCCGATGAATGATTGTTAATGTGTTTAGGCGTGATTATGAATGTGGATATTTTGGTGCACATAAGGGAAGGTCGCTGGTTGAGGGTATTTGAGGACAGGGACCTGAAGGAAATATTTCGTCCTGAGAGGAAGGAAAAAATTATGATGGAGAAAATTATACAATACAAAAACTTCTTCATTCGTGAAGGGTGCGATGGGTAGGACATGTAGCACGCACGGAGTAGAAGCGAAATGTGAGCAAAATTTTAGTTGGAAAAGTGGAAGACAACCCTCAAAAAATATTGGGCGAAAATGGGAGGGCAGTATAAAAATGGATATCATATAAAGGTTTTAAGATCGCGTGTTCTTCAAGACAAGAGACCAATGGCGGGCTTTTGTGAACATGGTAATGAACCTTCTGGTTCCGTAAAGAATTTCTTGAAAAAGCTGAGCAAGTATCAGCTTCTCAAGGACTTCTCTCTGGAGTTCGTCCACATTTTGGTGGGTGTGGGTTGTGATATAAAGTGTCTTGCAGGCATTTGATGGAGATGGACGGAACGTGACGGCCATGGGAGCCAACATGGGCAAGAACTCGTCCCTTCTGGACGCCTTGCCGTCCACCCAGGCCACACTGCACGTGGTCATGTTGGGTTTGGACAGTGCTGGCAAAACAACTGCCCTGTACCGCCTCAAGTTCGATCAGTACCTCAACACTGTTCCCACCATTGGCTTCAACTGCGAGAAGGTGAAGGGAACGACAGGCCGTGCGAAAGGAATCAACTTCCTGGTGTGGGACGTCGGCGGGCAGGAGAAACTGCGCCCCTTGTGGAAGAGCTACACTCGCTGTACCGACGGCATCGTTTTTGTGCTGGACAGCGTCGACGTGGAAAGAATGGAGGAGGCCAAGATGGAATTGGTGAGGACTGCAAAGTCTCCGGATAACACCGGAGTCCCCATCTTAGTCCTAGCAAACAAACAGGATCTTCCTGGTGCAAGGGAGCCCAGAGAACTGGAGAAACTCTTAGGGCTTCATGAAATAGGGGTAGGGAGCAGCAGTGCGGGGGGACAGAACTCGTCTTCGTGTGGGGGATCCCCGGTTCACATGTGGCACGTTCAACCTGCGTGTGCGATCACTGGGGACGGACTGCATGAGGGTATGGAAGCGTTGTATGAAATGATACTGAAGAGACGAAAACTAGCAAAGCAGTGCAAGAACAAGAAAAGGTAGAGAGAGAGGAGTGAGTGAACGAACGAGTGTGTTCATGTATTTCGATTCCTTTTTGTGTGTGTGTGTGTATGTTGAAGCATATCGACTGTCTTGTCTGCTGTTGAGATGATTCGGGAATGCAGCTGCTTGGCTTCAAATTCATTAATGTAAATATGACCAACTAAAAGTTGCTTTGCCCCTACCTCGCCCACGCCCTATTTGTCACAAGTTCTTTTCATAGGAGTTGGAGGCTTGATGAATCTGACCAAATAAATTTGCACCAGGCCTACCTTACCATGTACTTGAACCCGTAAACATTATTTTAATACACCTACGTGACGTCAGCTATGGTCTATTTGTCACAAAATTCGTGTTTCGTAAAGTTTACCAACATAATCGAACAAGCATATGTAAATCACCCACATATTTCTACATGGCGCGGTGTTTAATTAAGCATCAGATACATCTTTGCAAAACGAATTGTAAACCACCTGTCACCTTTCAACTTTATTGGAGAAATACTGAAAAATGTTTAATATTGCGTTTACAACTAAGACATCTGTCGGTAAATATTGTAATTTCGTAAAAATGTGCGACAGAATGAAGCACATATAATGGTTACTGTATTGTAAAGGTAAAACCATATTTAAAAAAAACTTTGTTATTTAATTTACTGTAATAAACCGAATGTTTAAGTCAGAATAGGTGCAGTAGATATGTGGATTTTTGTTAATTATGTTTCAATGTATCTAAGTATGTTGATTACTATCATCATTTACCAATCGCCCTCTTACAGACAACTGACATGCCAGTAATGCAATCTAACGAACAAAAGTTCCACAAAAATATACCAGATAACTTGTCTAATACACAGCAGCTGCCGACAGACTAAAAAAAAATTGCTACATGATATAAAAATGGTTATCAAGTTTAAAAATAGTGAAGTGCTCGGGGGTTTGATAATAGCAAATCCAAAAAAATGTAATCGAAGACATCAAGAATGAACCATGGTATGTAATTACCGTGTAAGTCTGAAGGTTCTACAGCATGTGGAATTGTTATTAAATTTTAAGTAGTGCATGGTTTCAAAATGAAACACGAGATTCTGGGTGTAATGATAAAGTAATTATTTACGTCTAAAAGAGCTTGAAGGTAAAAATTTGTAAATTAAATCAAATCAGCACGACCTTTGGGTAAAATTAGGCTCGTACATCGTGTTATAGCCACGGATGATTGAGAATTTTGAAATTGTCTGGGCACTGGTCCGTATGAAAGCTACAAAATCAGAAGCTAGACATTGGAATCGATTTCAAATGAAAAAAAAATATGTAGCTTGGAGTTCTCTAAACTGTTCTGCTGAAATTTATTGCTAGTGTAAGAATAATATTCTATAGTGTTTGTAATTATGTTTTTTACGTTCCTTACAACCTTCATAAAAATATACCACACGCCACACGCAAACAAGTAGGATATTGAAACTAAAACTGGGATCGCGGGTTCGAATCCCGCTCGAAATATTAGTGTGTGGAAAGTTTATTTTGTGCTGTGTTGCATTGTGATTGGTCGATCAATCATCCAAGGACTTAACATTAAATTTCCAAAGGAGTAACTGTTTCTGATTTCTGAATATGACTGCGAAGAGGATGCAGTCCGTGACAGCTAAATGAATAGTTAATCGTCACTTGTGCCAAAAATAAGAAATTGTCGCGTTGAAACGTCCAGTTAATTTTTTTTTCTGTCGAAATGCGGTTTTTGTATTTGGAAAGTTGGCTTTCTTCAACGTCTCTGGACAAATGCTGTCACACCCTACTTTAAAATGGCAGTGATCACCTCCCACGTCTTTATCAACTCAGTTTAGTCATCATGATCTTTCTTATCAGTTACGTAACACTTGCCGCAACATCATAACAGATAAAGGACGACGTGGGTTTGAAATTTATAGACTATGATAAAAATTTCCTTACATAAACGAAATGTGTTGCGCTGTGACACTTGATGCCGTGGGCAGAATACAGGGTGGAATGACACCACTGACATTGTTAATTAAGTTTATGGCTCAGGTCGATAAGGGTCACCGAGCCTTTAATTTATGAGACGTAATAACCCTTAGTATCATCTCTGAACTTAACAGTACCAAGAATATTTCTTATTTTGATGGTGTAGTCTTCTAGATTGTTGCACCATGCAGTCTTTCACTCTAAACCAACGTTTCGGAGTAATATATTACTCCATCTTCAGGGCTTCAGATCAGTATGTTCCTCCGAAACGGTTATTCAGTCAAAAGGTTACACCATACAACAAACCAGAATCCCACGATATTTATCATCACGGCACTTTTATTCCTCTGAAGCACGAAGTTTGTTAAAAAGTCTCAAATTTTGTTCTGACGTCAAAGAAGGCTCATCGTGTCTTCATTACAGAGGTCAATTGGTTGATGGTGCAGCGTTGCAGAATATTTAATCAAGAGATGCCTTTTGAAGATTAACATGAAATGGCGGCTTCGGACTCTTATGACGATCATACAAAATTTTCACATTGAAATTAACATTTTATTGAAGAATTTTAATAGGAAACAAAAATATTCCTTGTTGCAAGAAAAATCTTAACATTTTGATCAGATGAAACAGCGAAGCATGTTTGAAGGAACGATAAATTTGGCCGATGTTACTAGCTGTTTCAGCTGTTTATGACCAGTGTTCAGACTTCGATTAGACGTCCTCTGTTCCTCGCGATTTTCCTGTGTCCTTTCAAGTTCGTCGTGAAACCTCCAATTTTCAGTTTGAAACAATGCCACCTTTGCAGAAAACTAAAAGGGCATACGTAACTTAACTTAGCCTTTGTGTCTATATTTTAAACCACTTACCTGTTATCTGGAATTGAACTGGCTCAGGATACAGACCAATGGCGGGCCCTTGTGAACACAGCAAAGAACTTTCTGGTTCCATAAATCGCTGGGAATTTCTTGACTAGCAGAACGGCCATTAACTTCTGAAGGACACTCCGTAAAGTCAATTGCCTGTCACAGATAAATCGATCTTATGAATATTTTCTCACTCCATGTGGCAAAATATACTTCAGTTGTACAATCTACAAAAAACCGACAGTTTTACCACACCTTCTCTCTACAATATTTTATTAACAGCATCACAGAGAGGCAGTATATATTATTTATTATTTCAGTCTATACACAAACTTAATTTTAATTTTAAATGTTGTTGTTAAAATTAAAATTTAAAATTTAGCGCTTTTCATCGTTATTTCGATGTTACATTTCAGCGCTTATTATTTTACGACATGTTTCGATGCTATTGCATCATCCTCAGGTTCTTTTTTTATTAAAGATGAAAATAACAATAAAAAACCTGAGGATGATGCAATAGCATCGAAACATGTCGTAAAATAATAAGCCACAAAATCACAGAGAGAAACAAGATTTATTTAGTTAGTAAGAAATTTAAGGAACGTGTTTCAGTTACAGGTATGGGATTTACTGTCCTATTTTATAAGCCATAAACATACGTATTTTTTGTATTTGAGTTTATAGAAGTTTACCGACATTTTGGAGGTACTTACTGCATACATCATCAGGGTGACGAGTCTGATGGACGCAGCAAGTACCTCTGAAACATCGGTAAACTTTACCAGATTATACTACGTTACGACACAGAAGACAGCCATCTTCATACGTATTTTTATTTAAATAGGTTAACTGGGACTGGAGAGTGCCAAAAGAATGTTTAGGGAACGCTACTTTATATATACAGGGCAGTTTGTGTGTCCGTGACATGGACTCTGGAATGCTGTGTTTCAAAGGACCGTTACATATATTACTTGAGCCAAACCTCTGACATAACCTGCCAACATTTTACAGCTGAGCCCAGGTAAAATTAATAACATAAAAAGTAACTAGGTCTCGAATTTCATTCCTATATGCTGTGAGCATTTCTGTCGTTATAAAAATTGTTAATAAGTAAAATGAGTATAAAAAAAAGGCTGCTCGATTTACATAAATATTCAAACTTCCAATAAGATGAAAATTTTCCATATTACATGACATGAAAACCGACATGATTATAAATATAACCGAAACATGTCGTAAGAGACTTTCCAATTTGTAAATCGATCATTCGATGCGGAACGTGAAATGATATTTTAAATATTTTATATTTTATTATCTTATTAAAAATTGTGATTTGACGGAAAATATTAAATATTAACCTAATTCACAATATGACGCAAATATACTACCTTATGATTACCCTAATTATGAAATGTCAGGTTGAATGTAACTGCAAACGATTTGTCCTGTTGGCACTGAGTTGCTGTTTATACAACAGGAATAACCAATTTATTTGTCAGCTCGCCAGACCATAGGCTACTGCGGATATGTAATGACTCTGTATCAACCTTAAAGTTGCGCCTTATTCTCTGTTGTTCATGTTTTTGGGTGTATGATTAAAGTCGGATAAACAGCTGAATGAAAGTACTTTGGGAAAATTATCAAATTCTTCAACGATTCAAACAATATGGCGGCTGGCTTTAATTTCGCGGTACGAATGATCATCATGTGAGAGTTTTAACATAGTCGGTGTCATGTATATGTTCACAAAATTTTTGAAAAATATTTCAGGGCGTTGTTTTGTGCTGGTGACATTTCGCTGTTTTCAAAAACTTAAGGCCAAGAACTCAGATGCCAGATTTTGCACAGATTCTGTACCTATCAGAGGCTATTTGTGCACGGCGCTGCCAAGTCGCACCTCGTTCTGCGTAATTCTAATTTTCAACTAACGAAGTTCAAGGGGGAAAAGGTCTCGTAACCTCGTGGAATTTTTTTATCTTTTGGTGCCACAAGTTGATAGTCGACTTCATTAATTCGCTTTTACTGAGGTTTGGTAAACTTCACTAGTCAAAGTAAAACTGACTTTTTAGAGCGATTACACCAGTCTGTCACCCGACGATCAAAAATACATGAAAACCAATTCTTCCAGCATTTATAACGAACACGAACAAATTAAAGTTTTGTTACGATTGGCCCTGTGTTGCTGTTGTCTTATACAAGAGAAATTCTCTCAGTTCATTGATTGCAGACTGAGTCAGTTAGAATGTAGGTGGATGTAAGTTACTTGCAATACAATACCAAAGGTGCTTTATTTCCTTTTACGCATTCTTATCTCCTCACACAGCCACTCCTAGCTTGTCTGTACTCTAATATACCATGTAACTACAGTAGAGTCCCGATTATGCGACCCAAATGAGACCGTAGGAATGTCGGATAATACGAAAGACGTCGGTAAACATCAACTCAATTTATACCTGTTATTTTGGGAAGAAAAAACCACAATGTAGATTCATAAATGAAAGTTTTTTGAAAAAATAGTAATGGGCATTTGCCTCTGAGCCTCCTTCCGGCAAGGTCACGCCAGCGCCTGATTGGCAGTTCGCCTGCGGCATCTGAGTATATAAAAGTGTGGAAGGTGCGTGATGGGGGAGTTTGATGTTGATAAAATGGAGCGTCCCGACACGACACGTCGTATAAAACGGGAGTATCGGATAATCGGGACCACTGTATTTCTATTAAGTATTTACAGTGTTTCAAACAGGGCTTACTGGTACACACTTATTCAAGTGTATAGGCCAACGTACTAAATATTTGGAACACTATACGGTACGCGGAGTTGCCTTGGCGTAATTTGAAGAACATGTTGATGAATAAGACATTTGAATTTTGTATAATTTCGCATTAGCAGTTGTACTGGCCAGTGTGACGTGTTTACCAGCAATCGAATTGGTCCGAGATTTCCTCCAGGCTCTTCTATGATTGTTTTCACTGCCTTAAGTTATAGATGAAACATTTAAAATAAATAGGGGACTATATTTGGGTAAAGATGGGCTTCCTGATTAGTTGTCACAATTAATTCTCATTATTACACCACCGGAAGGAAATCATTTCAATTCAATCCAAATCCGCTATGGCAGGCCTTATATTTTAAATTTAAAATATTATCAAAATTTTATAAGAGTTTAATTATGAAATGCAATGGATTTTTTTTTTCGATACCATATTTTATGACTCGGTACTAATGAGTCTACTAATTATAAAGATAATGGCGTTGTGTAATGTTGTTCAGACTAGTTAAACCGTGTTGTATATTTGGATGGCATCACTTGAAGATATTTTAATGTCAATACTGAAAATTTACGATGTAAGCAATTTCCGATTCTTTCTGTTCAACACCAAAGAAATTTCTGTGTAGGAGAGCACGTGGTGGGGCCATCATGGGGTGCTGGGAAAAGTTCCTATCTCACCAAAAACTAATTCCACATCATTTGTCTAAACAGATATCAAGATTATGTTTCTCGAAACAGTTTCTCACTACAACCAGATATTAGCATTATTGCCTATCTAATATCTGGTGTATCTTTTTGGAAAACCTTTCTAATCGAAACGTGATATTGCCCAAACATCTCTATTGTGTTTTTATAAAAGAAGTTTCCCATCCAAACGGATATTAGCTCATTTTTGTTCAAACATGTTTATGTTCGTAGCTTTTCCATCGTAGAGAATACTATTCAACTCTATTGCGTTCTTATGGTTTGTTTATCAATGTTTACTTGTATCTTAAAGTAATATACCAGGCCTGCTTGATGGGAACAGTCCATACATATAATTGCGTTTTATTTTTATAAATTCTTTATAAATTAGAAGTTTCACTTTTCGTTTTCCATGACACGTTGCAAGGCACTTGACAACAGCTGTACGCATACCGAGCTCAGCTCGCAATTTCTTTTAGAGATAGATTATTGAATTCCTTGCATGTCTAATAGCAACACCTGTATGGAAACATTAAACTTTAAACCACTGCAAATAATTTTTACATCGCCTTAAGTAACAATGGCAACCTCGAGCTGGGGGGGGATTTAGAAAAACAGTAATGTTTATTATGGGAACCAACAAAAACTTGTTCAGTCAGTATTATGTAAAAAGTCAGGTTGTTGGCCGTTAAAGCAGGTGGTAGTCAACCTCAAGGTAAAGGATTACACTTTCATCTTGAAATAATTTTAAATTCGCGCGTATACCTAGCCAAATGGTCAGTAAATATTTTACGTTGTAATAGCAAAATATTTAGAGTCGCTTATATCGTATTAAAAATTATGTATGTTGTGTTACAACACTGCGTCGTACGCCACTGGTGTCTGGCAAGAAGGGCTCTCAATTCAAACGTGATATATAATGAATAAATTATAATCAGTGAGTACCACAAACCATGATATAAGCGAAATGGTTCTAACCATATCATAGTAATCAAAACCGAGAATTTAAAATAACATTTCTCAAGTCAAACAAGACGTGTGTTTCGTAATAAATGAGTGACTAAATGAACCACATTTGTCCAGACTTAAGCCAGATGTGTACTATGAGGTCTACGGCCAAAGCTATTGACGATTGACTTAGGCCCTTCCCACCAAGCACCGAACGTGTATCGTGCAGTGGTGTATAATTTTTATATTCATCAGGCGTTTTATTACATTTACTGTTCTAAGTAAGTTACAAACTTTAATTATTTCTCAGGTCATTTATTAATAGCGAAATAAACTTTTGCTGTACATACTAACTGTGGCCTATATTTTTCACACGTGAATACAAAAATTGTTCAATAGATCGACCTTCATTTATTATACATTATAAATTACTACCAATGAGATCTTTAACTTAATTTAAAAACCCAATGCTGAAGGGTAGGACCTGGCCTATGTTGCTTCAGATTATCAGCTGAGTGGACCAATAAATACACATTATTATTTTTAATAGGCACATGAAGTGACTGGCGATGAAACTATTCAAATTATATTATAGATTCATGCAGCATTTATGTATGTATATATATAAACGCACAATTAACCGTATGAACTCTTTGTAACACGATATGATTGTTGTTGAAAAGTTACAATTATATTGTTAGTGTTAATCCAGTTTAGTATTTAAGTGAAGTTGGTATCAATTCTAAATGCTCTTACGATGGTATGTTACAATTACTATTACTGGAATTCTGGATTGTTCCATCGTCTGGTGGAATTTTTTGGGAAGAACACAATCTCATAATACCAGTCGGTGGACAGAGTCCATAAATCAGTTTATAGCAAATTAAATTTGTATATTTTATTGTTACCACTGTAAAAATCACGTGAGGAAATCTAACATTTTTTTAAATTAAATATGTTCAAAAGTTGAATTACCTTTTATGTGAACATTGTTTTGAAAATTTTGTGTAATGGTTTATATTGTAATATTATTATTATATACACAAAAAGTCTGTGATTGGCAGATTGTCGCACATGTAAATTGTAATTCCAGTTCCTGTGACGTCAGTGCTTAAATCCCATCGCTTGAATGCTCTTTATGTAGATGTATTGCCATTTGTTTCGATGACCGTTCACTGTTTCGTGTCCTTAAGAGTTCAGTATGGTACGCAGCTTATTGTACATTTGTGGTGAGCTGACGATTCCGTTTCAAGCAGACAACTTTTGTCTCTCCTCTCAATCCTTTACGTGCTACGCACGAGTTATTTTGCATAGAAGCACTGCCCGAAATAAGACTTGATTAATATTGTGTTTGGCATAAGTGAATGAAGCCTGTTTACTAAAGTTTTAACAGCAGAAATGGTACATTACCACCGAAGTATCAAAGTGATATTGAATCACATCTTTGATATGAGTAATTTTTAACGGGAGGAATAAGTTTATAACCTATTACACGAAACAAACACACACAAATGCTTTCATACAGTGTTAATCGGTTTCAACCTTTTTCGTCTCCGTCTCTAACCTGGTTTTTAAGCGACGATACAAGTTTTATATTGCAAAAGCAATAGTTTTCCCTCATACTATTACTATGCGTTCGCCACGCAATAAATGTTTAAATTGATCAACCGTATTATATATTAACGAGACTCTCGTTGAATAATAAATGTCAGTACATTTTATTCTAACAAAAAAAAATCGGTTAACTTCGCTAGAACGAAATGCAACTGATGACGGCTTTGTGTTTAAAAAATGAACGTATGCGTGATCGTAATTTATATGACCCTGACAGAGAACATTGATGAATGTGTGAATGTATTATTAATCTAGCGTCAATTTGAACGATTCCATGCTCTCTACGCTGAAGAACGGCCCTATGACGTAGCAGCCTGGTAGGCAAAGTGATGTACGCATGCGTAACAGTGGAAAACATTGGTATTTATAACAAATACGTTTCTGACACATCTTTGTTGCTTTCTATTGTCCGTAGTATCATTGTTAATTTATTTTTACGTTTTCATAACTGCCAGTATTTCAAATTGTTAACCAGTTGAATTTACATCAAATTAGAACAGGCACGATGTTTTTCGGTCTGCTAGTAGTGCAGCACACGACTTCCCAGGCCGCCTACGTCACAGGGACTTGACTCTCGCGTGCAGTACGAAGGGACTAATTTTGGTTTTAGGACATTGCAGTTGTTCATTTGTTTTATTGTTTCATGACGCTTTCGTTTGCGATGTTTCGGTCAAGTATCGCCAAAATGGTTCACTTTCTGAGTGTCTTCTAACGTACTGCATTTCTATTTTATTTATTTATTTCCTTATCTCTTTCCTTCTTAAAAATAACTGCCTTTACACGGGGAATGATAACATTCAGGGTCAGAGATGAGAATTACTTTCTTTCATTCTCGCTGCATCTGTAGTGAGTTTTGTGTTCTAGAAATCGCAGCCTCATATCTGACGACACACAAAACCTCAAACAACGTATCTTCGTTCTTTCGCGTTCTCAGAAAAAACATATCTTGGAACGGAACACAGTCGTTTGCGTCATCACAATGGCATATGTGTGTTTGCTGCAGGAAGCCATGTTTAGACTAATCGCAACGCCACGAATGGCAGTGTGGTATCGAATAGAACTAATTCATTGTTATCCTAACAGAATGTAACCGTGGTGGTATTATTACTATTATTATATCAATTCCATTGTTGCAATGTTACAAAACTGTGTAATGTTGAATTCCTGTACAGTGAATTTTATATAAAACAATATACAACACATTTAAGAGGATTGCTGTGTTTGCATATTTGTTTCTTGTAAGAGACGAACGTTTCCTAGGAACAGTCTGTCTCCATCTTCAGGGCTTAGGTTATGTGAAGTGGATTCCTTGTCTTTGTTGGGCCAGAGACCTTTTGACTCGAATGCAAACTATCCACTTCTCAACAACCTCATTGTCGCCCTGAAGATGAAGGCAGTATATTCTTCCGAAACGTTGGTATGTACCTCCGCGTTACAAACCAAGATCGACTTTGTTCTTTGTCCCTCAGTGATCGTTAATTACGCTGATGAACGGTTTCTTTTAGTAAGAACACTACGGAATTTTCCTTTAAAGAATTATTGGGTTTCAAATCTCTTACATATGTCTAGTTGAACACGGAGAAAAATATTTAATTCAGGTTAAAACCCGATTTTTAAAATAAAATAGTATATGTATAACTTGAACTCTGGCAGTAGAACACAACTTAAAGGTTAGTCAGCTTCACGCTCAAGCCGCCTTATACCCTCTCGGATTTCGTCAACTGCACTAGTCCGCGCCTCGCACAGTGCTTATTTGTTAATATCGATTTGTTCATATTTTCTTGGTCGAAAACTAAGATTCTCTCAAATGAGTGGGACCAAAACTCGCATTCATCCTGAGTAAGATTTTTGTTTTGAAACTGCATATTTTCAGTAGATACAGTGCTCTATAAATTTTGTTGATTTCTGTATGTAATTGTATGTGTTGATTATTATGCCCGCGAGCTACGCATTAGAACGGACTATTCTAAATACCTTTCGGCGTGTTATTTTAACGGTTAAGAAAAGCGTTAATTCGAAAACACCAAGAATCATTTTACAGTCAATTTACCTGACGCGGGAAATTAATAAAAATATTTTCTATTCTGTATGTGGAATCTTATTAACCACAGAGATTATTTCGCTTCAAATAATGAGAGGATAATGACGTTCGGTGAATTTTGGGGGAAAAAAGGCCACAATCTATTCGAAAATAGTATCCCGGAATTTGTTCAAAGGGACGGGTAAAACCACGATAAACGGTCGTACCCCTGTCGAAATTCAAACCGGTACCTCCCGAATATGTTTCACATAGTGTATGACAGAACGAGGGGTTTCAGTGTATTGCATAAACTGTTAAAACTAAGTACATGTTAGTATCTCGTCATCAGAAGACAAGGCGGGCAAAATTATCTTAGGGTGGCTAATAAATCCTTTGAAAGGGTTACAAAGTTCAAATATTTGGGAACAACCTGAAAATTAAAGTATACAAAACAATAATCTTGCCTGTTGTTTTGTATGGGTGCGAAACATGGTCTCTCACTCAGAGGGAGGAACACAGATTGCAGGTGTTTGAGAATCGGGTGTTGAGGAGGATATTTGGGCCTAAGAGGGAAGACGATGGGGCGTGGAGAAAACTGCACAATGACGAGCTTAAAAATCTGTACTCCTCCCCCAATATTGTCAGGGTGATTAAGTCGAGAAGAATGAGATGGGCAGGGCATGTAGCGCGCATGGATGGGACAAGAGGTGTGCACTGGGTATTGGTTGAGAAAACCTGAAGGGAAGAGACCTCTGGGGAGACCTAGAAGTAGAAGGAAGGATAATGTCAGGCGGGATCTATGGGAGATAGGAGTTGAAGGAGACTGGATTCTGTTGGCCCAGGACAGGGTCCGGTGGAGGGCTTTGGTTAGTTCGGTGATGAACCTTCGGGTTCGATAAGCCATCTAGTTAGTTAGTTATTTACAGATTGGTCCTCAGGATAACGATAAGAAGAGGTCAAGACGCGTATTTGGCTATGAAGAAGAAACGCTCAAAATACTAGCCTCTCCCTGTAGTCTCCACGGAAATAAACCAACTTGTTTATTGACCACAGAACAACGTAAATCATTCAAGGTGTTTCCTCCTACAGTTCTAGACAGAAATTGAAATCTAAAAGAATACGTAATGAATCTATGATGATGGAAGTTGATCCACGCTCTACATTTTACAGTATTTAGAACAGACGGTGGGCGAAATGTCAGACCAATGTTCATAATTGACAACACGTGTGCGCAGAAGTAAGTTTATCAAAACAGAAGACGTTCAGATAGTCCAGGTCCGTTGTAGGTCAATGTCAGTCTACATCAGGTAGGGTGGGATAAATTGTTATTACTCGGGGGCCGCGGATCGCAGATACTCGCGAGAATTATGTTTAAATATTGTAAAATTATCTGTCGAATATTCAGACTGGCTCAACACACGAAAAGTAACATAATAACTGCAGGCCTTGATTCCGACCTGTGACAGGGACGTCGACTTATTAAAAAAGTTCCGCGTGAACTAAATTGAGTCCATTCACCAGACGACTATCGAAAATTTATTGAGCAATAAAGCAAAACTGACGTTTTCAGTAACCACGTGTAAAGATAACTTTAACATAGAGCATAAAACTTTATTACATGTGTGAATACAGCTCTCAAGGACCAGGGCAAGTCATCACCAAAGATTTCATTGATGACTTCATTACATATGACTTCTGGGGTTTTAGCGCCGTGCAGTTTGGTAGAAGTTCATGGACGTATCAGAAGTCTACGTGCCTCCATCATCAGGCTACCAGATTACACGGCTCTACAAACCTCAAGACAGCCATCTTCGGACTCAGCGCCGAGAGAACATTAAACTAAAGGGGTACGTCTGTCTCAAAGAAAATATCCTACCCACCAAACTAGAAAGTCTTCCTTAATGATATGCGACCAGCACGTCAGAAAAATAAAACATCAAATATGTCATGAAATATACTGATCACAATCAACGAGATTTTTGGAACTTAACATGAGAGACAACCGGCAAATAGAACAAAATAATGGACTAAAAACGAAGATATTAGTTTGAGATATAAATTAAAAACTTGTTTATAGTAATTCTGACAATATAAAATATTTTTTTAATAGACTTCGACATTTCTTCACTCTCAACAACTTCCATTTACAAACAGTGTGAAAAGCACACAGCCCATAGAAAAAACGATTCTCAGGTTAAAACGAATTATTGTAACAATTTAAATATATCAAT
>NW_019059684.1:30661-56504 GCF_000696155.1 Zootermopsis nevadensis
GAAGATTTCTGTCTTCTGGGTTGTTGCGCTGTGTAGTCTGGTCGATGTTTACCAACGTTTCAGAGGTCATACTGCTTCCATCATCAGGGCGATTCAACGTTTGTTAACATCGACCAGACTACACAGCGCAACAACCCAGAAGACGGAAATCTTCATACTCACCGCTGTGAAAACCTGAAATCTTACTTTTCCTGGCGTGTTTCTCAGCGTGTCTAATGACAAAAGCAGTACCAGTACCTTAAATTAGGCCACGACCACTTCCTTCTATGACCCTTCCAGTCCATTATACATTGATCTTCCTATCATCCGACGCTATAAAATCTGAGTTACTGTCAGCGTCGTTAAGTAAACAATAAATAAATATACATGTGTGTTTACGTCCCTGCTAATATTATTTAGCGAAGAGTACAGTCTTTCTCAAAATGTAATTCTCTCTACAATAGAATCGAAATGCAATTTTACAGAGATTCTGATTCCACTTTGTACACAGTATTGTTCCACACTGAATTATTAGCAGGGGCGCCTTCTTCGGTTAAAGTTTGCGTGTCTCGGGCTGAAGCAACCGTAGACTGACTGATTCTAATGTTATTGATTTCGCCCTGGGAAGTGTTGCGTGGAAGCTTAGTTTTCATAAGACTACGTTTATCGTCTATTCCTGTATTTCTTGGTATACTGTCTCTTTCCAAATTCGGTAACTGGCGCTACCGGCTCCTGCAAGAACATCCTTGCGTCATGAGACCTGAAACTCCGCAAAACCACGCAACTAGACGCCTTCTCCACAACATCTCAGACCAGTTCGATAGACCATGTACGAGGCTCGTCCACAAAGTAAATGAAGAGTTATGAATTGAAAAACATGTGGTAGTGGCCTGTTTCAACCTAACTTATTTTCCCGGCATTCGCCGGGAGACCGAGTAAAACAGCGAGAAATCTTGGATAAGACAGTTGGTAAGCTGGAGCATGTTCGAACCAGGACACCCTGATTACAAGTTTACAAGTACACCATTTTTCTAGCCTGCTCGGTGTTGTTTTAAATTTATCCAATGTTAAGATTAAGCCATAAGCAAGAATGCTTAAAAAAGTTGCAGGTCTTAAATTATATATTTAAGTTTTTGCCAATCTCTTGTGGGATAATCCCTTTATGAGCAAATTGATCAATTTGAACTTCATGTATACCTACCGTAAGGGTATGGCTAGATTATCCGTGTCATTCGACGTTAATCGCCGATATTAAATTTCGTCCAAGTCCACTTAATAGTTTCGGAAATAAACATGCCAACAGATGCACATAACCTCTCCATCATGCGTTAATTTTATGCGCTCCGCACACATAAAATCCCCGGTGATATGGTAGCGCAGTATAAACAAATAATTAACTGCGATTACTATTAACGATGGATGAAGAACTAAGTGTTCCAAAACAGCCTACATCCACGATAATGCTTAAAAAAAAAAGGCCATGTTTCTCGTCATTTTCTGAGCTCCGCTTCGCTGAAAGGAAGTCTTTGCTCTAAACACTCCCATCCATTCAGACCCGAGCAAGGGGGCCAGTGGCGTAAACGAAACGAAACTGTTACATAAGGTTTTGTCTTGACTTCATTCCCCTTCTCCTACGTTCCCCTTCTTCACACCCCATTCCCTTTTCCGCCTTCTAGTCGTCTTCGTCTTCAGTTTGTACTTCCTCTGTTCCTTCATTCAACGCGGTACTTAAACGCCTGGGTGTGACGACGATACATAAAAGTGACACGTGCGAAATGAAGGCCATCGACCATCAGTTCATAAACTCCATCGTCCGGAGGATCTGATCGGACGGTTCAGGTTCAAATTTGTGCCAGGTCTGTAGGACTTGCCTGATTAAAATTCTGAAGGTATTTTTCCTTTCCCCCACACGTGATATCGAACGTGGTTAACACTCCCGCGACGTATTCGGGAGGTCCTGGGTCCCAATCTAAACCAACTTCAGTAAAAACACGTAGGCTACAGAAGATTTCTGTGTTCTGGGTTGTTGAACTGTGTAGTCTGGTAGTTGTTAACCAACGTTTCAAAGGTCATACTGCCTCCATCATCAGGGCGATGAGTATGAAGATTTCTGTCTTCTGGGTTGTTGCGCTGTGTAGTCTGGTAGTTGTTAACCAACGTTTCAAAGGTCATACTGCCTCCATCATCAGGGCGATGAGTATGAAGATTTCTGTCTTCTGGGTTGTTGCGCAAATTAGCCTGTTTTGTGCTTATCTTGCTGATAACGCACGAAAGACGAAGACTGTATTTACGATTATCGCCCTGATGATGGAGGCAGCAAGCACTTTTGAAACGTGGGCAAACTTCTAACAGATTACACGGCGCTACAACTCAGAGGACAGTCTTCTTCATACTCACCGCCTCGAGAACGTGATCATTATTTCGACACGGTGTTGACAGTCAAAATATGTTCCTTAATGATTAACATTGCTAGTAGGGTTCTAGATTCGTACTGACACTACTTGAGAAATGTTTTGCGACAGCTTCGTTATCTCCATGCATTTAGGAATTTAATGCCACGTTAAAATAGTCCCTCGATGATAATTAGATTGTAAGATATCAAAGCGAATATTTGACTTAATGAATAATGGCGGTTAGGGCAGACGAAGTGAAACGGATAACATCGTACGAAGGGAATTTGGAGTGGACCTAGTTTTAGTTGGTATGGACATTTATGTTTGACTTCTTACCTCGCACACCATTGGGCAATGTTAAAACTAAATCGTAGTAATGAGTCGTTCTTGAAGAATTAGAGCAGTGTGAGTCCTTCGATTTACTGATTTATAAAACAAAATGAACGATGTTATTTAGCTCAAGAAATACTACGTAAAAGTTTGCAGTGTAATTTATACTTTGTTGTCATTGTATCGATTTTAAATCCACCTTTCGGTGGCGTTGGTGCTTGACTGGGAGATCCCACACAGCGAGTACACACGTTGGAACTCTCATGGGGAAGATACCACCTGAAGGACTGAGATGGGATGATGATATTTCAGATAAGCGAGTTGTGAACCTGACTGAACCACACAACATACGAGGCTCGTCCCCCAAGTAAGTTTCCCTGGGGCCGTTTACCGAAACAAAACACAATTTCATGGAAATATTTATTGCAACAGATACAGCAAGTGTCCAGCTATTTTTCAACATATTCGCCACCGGAATTGAGACATTTGTCATACCGTGGGACCAACTTTTAATACCTGTGTCGTAGAAGTCTGCCGCCTGGGATTGGAACCACTGTGTGACAGCCATCTCCGCCTCTCTGTCATTCTCAAAACGCTGACGCTGACGCTGACCGGACAGGAATTTCTTGAGGTGTAGGAAAAGATGGAAATCACTGGGAGCGAGGTCCGGGCTGTAGGGTGGATGATTAAACACCTCCCAGCTGAACTCCTGCAGGAGACTTGCTGTCCGTCGAGTCGTGTGCGGCCTAGCGTTATCACTGACCGCACTTCACAGTCGGCGGGAGCTGGAATAAGAAACTCCATCTTCAACGATGCTACTGTGAGAACGCGGGAAGTGCCGTTAGTGCATGCGCCATGCTACGTCATTGCTCTATCACGTACGCACAGTCGCTTCGCGCAATATAAGGTTTGCTAGCTGTGGGACGAGTGGGAAACTTACTTTGTGGACGCGCCTCGTATTAACGTCGATATCTGCCACGTGCTGTCTTCTTCGGAAGTATCAAATCTTGCGTCATCGCACAAACTACCGAATTCTTTTTTTTTAATCACCCTAAAAATTCCTGGCGAAGAGCAACCTTATAATTTGTTAAGCTCTTTCAAAGGGTCTAATTACCCAGAAATAGGCAGTATAGATCTCTTAGAACTAATTATTCTCAGTAAATAGTTGTTGAAAGTAAATAAATAAAACTATACTTTAACAATTTTGATAACTACAGTGAAGCTTTCGCGGCGACTGAAGTTGATGAAAGACTCTCGGGTTACGAGCCGCGTCAGATGGTTGAATGGTGAATAAACCATATCTTCTGCCAACGTTTCGAGAACAATCTCTGCTTTCATCCTCAGGGCTGATACAGCTTATTTTCTGTTGATGAAAGGCTCTCGGGTTACAAGCACGTCAGGTGACTAAATGGTAAATAAACCATATCTTCTTCTCAAGAGTCTCATCAATTTTGATATCATTTATTGTCATTGTATTACGTAGCATTGGTGATATTAATATCAACAATTTAAAAATATCGTCCTACGTTTCGAATACTTGTAGACATCCTTAGCAGAATCGCATTGTCTGTCTAGACCAAATACGGGGAAGAAAGAGCCTAGCTCTTTATTGACGTTGCCATGGTTACAGTGGAAGCAGCCTTGCATCACACTTTTTACGTCAACAAGTGTAATGAATAGAGACAAGGGTTAAGTCGGACGACATCTGCTCTCGTTGGTCACTGCCATCAGCTGTTTTCTTTGTCCCACACACATGAGACATCTGTTTACATGGGGTCAACCTTCTCTGGTCAGTTTTGTACGTCTAAGTATTTTTCTTTTAACAGGAGGAATGTATAAAATCGACACCAGTGTTCAAACACCACACCATGCAGTGGAGTGGAGGTACGAGGTGCGATCGGAAAGTTTCCAGACTGCGCCTTTAAAAACCCGTACACTTATCTTAGGTATTAAATTCATCCATCACCCTCGAAGTAGTTCCCCTGGGAGTGAACACAACGATCCCAGCGCCGCTGCCAAGCCTGGAAGCATCCCTGGAAATCTTTCTTTGTCAGCCTGTCAAGCACCATCTGCGATTCTGCCTGAATCTCTTCTATCGTCTCAAATCTAATTCCCTTTAGCTGAAATTTCATCTTTGGGAAGAGGAAGAAGTCACACGGAGCTTAAAAAGGAAGTTGGGGTCGGTTCTTGCAAGATCTTTGAGCTCCTGACAAACGAGAAGTCAAGGCGATTCTGCTTCTGGTCCTCAGACAGGAGCCTTGCGTCGCATGTGGAGTTCTTCCTTTAGAATCAGCTGACAGGTCCCATAGCCTATCCCAACAATGTCGCACAAGTCGTTGATAGTACGACGTCGATCTTCGTAACATTTTCGGGCGTTGTGCTCGAAGATGGTCGTCCAGAACGCTCGTCATCATCGACAGAGGTTCGGCCATTTTTAAAACGTGAATGCCACACAAAAGTTGGTGCACGACCCATTGCGGACTCCCCAAATGCTTGCTTTAGCATTTCACAGGTTTCCGTAGCCGTTTTGGCGAGTCTTTGGCAAAATTTGATGCACACGCCATTCCGAAATCGCAGGAGGGTCGGTGTAATGCACTACCAAAACGCCCGTAACTAAGAAACAAATACTAATTCGATGATGCCGGCTGGCACACTGATTCACTATGAATGTAGGCCGCACCCCCTAGCGGCAGAAGCTCGTACTACATCCGGTTCGCCCTCTATTGACACAGTCTTGAAACTTTCCGATCGCACCTCGTATACCTCCAGGCATGCTAATTTCGACTGTAGCTGACGGTGAATAGTTAGCTTCACGCTCCTGCCGCTATACCCGTTGAATGTGCCATTTGATAGGAAGTTCGGTGGTCCCTAGAGACAGTCGGGACACGGTGGTGGTGGAAAGATCTTTTTCCTTGTCGGAAATCAAACCCCGGCCGTCCATCCCGTAGTAGACAGGAATATGAAAAAAAAGTTTCTGAGTTGTATGGCATTCCCAAACTTCTTTGTGAATTTAATTATCATCTGTTACTGTCGCTATCAAATATGCAAACTCTTCACGACTGACGTTCGTCACACTAATACAATACCCAGAATTTGCTTTATATTAGTAAATCGGTCGCATTCCACGAAATCCTGCATAAACTGTGGTTAAATTCTAAAAATAGTAACATTATGAACGGAATTTCCGCTGTCAGTCTTGCTCAATCGAACTTCAATTATAATTCTGGCTCGCCGCATTGATCCAATTGTTCTAAGCTTTCAATCATTGTATTATGGTTCAAAAGTTTCAAATCTGACCAGCATATAACGGGGATAACAGGACGAAACCGAGGTGGCCTAACCAGTATGTCACTGCCGACATTTTCCATACCTCGAAGATATTCATCGTCCGGAAACAGTGGTCATTTATGGATACTACAAACAAAAGAAGGCGCTCTTGTTAAATTAAATTCTGCACAGGAAGTTTATTCATCCTTGAGGTGAGTTACGTTCGCTGTTTTAATTTCTTCTCACTTTTACCAAGTAAAATAAGGTGAGTTTATATACAGTTGCTCAAAATAAGCTGATGCTGGTAAACTGATAATTCGAAACTATTTTTAACCCACTTACCATCTACTTTAAAATCTAATAATTGTGCAGTTGCGTACAGAATGTATTAATGGGTTTCGCATGATTCTCGGAATATACGGTAAATGAGTGACTAAACAGTATTAACAAACACGTCCTTGTAATACAGACGCGTCGTTTTCTTTGAGGTAAGGAATGTTGAGCTTCAGAAGGTTAAGAAAATGAATTTCTTCCACGGTACAGAATATTCTTCGAACAACTTTCAGATACTCACATGATTCAAGGACAGTAGACTCGCGATTATCCGGGGGAGGATTAATTGGGGTCTATGTGGAAACGGGTAGAGAGTATGGAATGGAAATCAACATTGAAAAATCAAAGGTAATGAGGATAGCACCGAGAGCAGAACCATTGAACGTTGTAATTGGAAACCAACAGATGGAGAATGTGGAGCATTTCAAGTACTTGGGAAGCATAGTCACGACGGACGCCCTATGCACCAAGGAAGTAAAAGCAAGGATAGCCATGGCCAAGGCAGCTTTCGTCAAGAAGAGGATACTTCTCACTAGCAAGTTGGGCTTGGAGATGAAGAAGAAACTAGTGAAGTGTTACATATGGAGTGTCGCGCTGTATGGAGCAGAGACTTGGACACTCAAGAAGAAGGAACAGAAATACCTGGAGAGGTTTGAAATGTGGTGTTGGAGAAGAATAGAGAAGATCAGGTGGACGAATCGAGTGACCAACGAAGAAGTATTGAGGAGAGTCAACGAGCAAAGAAACATTCTGCAGGCGATTACACGAAGGAAAGCTAACTGGCTGGGACATATTATGAGAAGGAATGGATTAATGAGTGATATCACCGAAGGCCAGGTTGAAGGAAAGAGAGGACTAGGCTAGAACGGTTGAAACAAAACGAGTAAATACATCAACCACATATTATTTAACAAATTACTTGTTGCTAAAATCTGAATTTTATGACATGCTATAAGGAAGTTGGTATTGAAGTATACGTATAAAAGACTAAGTACATGTTCATGTCATCAGACGACAGGACAGAATCACGACATAAAGAGTTAATAAACCATTCAAAAATGTGGCAAAGTCAAAAACTTGTAAATGACAATAACAAATCAAAATTCCACCCATGACGATTTAAGAGCATATTTATTTCTAGGAATGCATACTGCGATTCAGACCAGAATATTTTTTCCTTCCACATCATTTTCATCTCACGATCGGTCCTCATCGTATCATCTTGCGCTACAAGTTATAAGCTGTTCATCTGGAAAATCATACTTTCCAAACTAGACGACATGCGACACGAAATAGCATTTTCCGTGCCTTATTTGGTTACACGATGGCAGTGGAATAGCTCTGACCAGTCCGCCACTGTCAAACTGTCTCGCAAATTAAACCCTGGGTGTGGGGGTGTTACCCCCCCCCCCCCCCGCGTAGGTCTCAAATATGAGCTTCTTGAGCTAATAAAGGGGCTAAACTGCTCCCCGAGGGCCTAGAACCGACATTGTGCGGTGTTTCTAAATGCCTTTGTTTCACTGTGGTATGTCGTGGTCTTCCTCATACTTTCCAGAAAGACGTGGCGCAAATTCCGGCTGCTTTTACTGAAAGTCAAAGCAGCAACTGTCCGGTTCAGTCGAAGGAAGTTCACATGTGATTTGTTTTTTCTAATTTTTCTTTTCTTCTCTCTCGTGTCCCTTGTACGTCTTCTTTTCCTTCTTCCTCTTCATCGCCTTTTCTTTACACAGATTCCTCGTTCTTTCTTTCTCTCCCCAGTTTCTTCTTTACATCATAATTCCTCTTATTTCCTTCATTTCTTCTTCCCATATTTCTGATATTCTCTCAAACTTACTTTAATTCGTCTCTTCTCGCCATTTTTATCCTCTTCCTTTTGCCCATCGTCTTTCCCCCTTTTTTCTTTTTCTTCTCTGTTCTTACGTCATGTTTCTCTCCTTCGTTCCTTTCTTCCTTTCTCCCTGTACGTTAGTATCACGGATTTAGAATGGAGTAAGTGAGGAAAACCACAACGAAAACAAGTCTGGATAATCAGTAACCCGGACGATATCCAAACACAGTACGTTCAGATACAAATCTACAGCGTTAAAACAACAAAATCCTGCCCCGTCATGATGATGATGATGATGAAAACAAAGAAGACGCAACAGAAATGCGTGATGCAGGCAAACCATAACACGTGAATACCTCAGGTAGCCAACCGTAAGGAAGGAAATTTCCTTCTGCCTGTAATCACTGGACACAGATTTCATCTCGGTACGGTTCTGTTCCCAGTTTCATCACCAATGTGTCCAGACCAGCGTTCAGATCCACTCAGTCACATGTTCAATGGACACAGGCAACTCCATACGAGAAGGCAAACAGGCTTCTTCAGGATTCAACTAATCACTCAGCTCCATCTAATGGCGAGCTCGTGTGACCACCGCATAAAACTTCCGGTTCCATAAAAGCGATGGATTTTCCTCTCCAGCTGTGTAACTATTAACTTCGCATACGCCATGGAGCTGTCAACTGGAAGTTAAGCCTCATCACATGGTTCAAGCAACAATTTCATAAATTAACATAATTCACTTCTCGATGCCATACTGTAGGACAGCGTTTCCCAACTGGTGGTACGCGAGCCAATGATGAGTGGTACGCGAACTAAGTAAGAAAATCAAAAATTAATATTTACATAAATAACAGTTTTCCCTGAACGTATTTCGTTAGTGGTACATTTAATGTGCTGTAGGCTATTTCGTTTACGACGTGTTTGACGTAAATATGGATAACTACAAAGTAATACGTACGATAAGCAGAAAACCTGCTTCAAAATGAGTCCATGATCGAAAGAACGGAAACAGTGAAATTCTGAAAACATATTTCTCACACGTATTTGTTGCTTTACGCTGCTACATTGTTCGTAATATCGATATTCATTTATTTGACTTCTTATTACTGTTATTATTTTGAACAGTTCTAGAGTTATAAAGTATTACCCATAAAATTTGCATCAAATGAGAACAAGCACGACTTTTTTCAGTCTGCTAGTAATTCGGCACTTGACTTCCCTGGCCGCAAACCTCACATGCATTTACCACTTAACTCTCGCGTACAGTACACAGTGTTTGCTTGTATTCACTTCAGTCACCGTGAATCTAGTGCAGACATATCAGTAACTTCGGAGGGTAAATTCTGGTTATACAGCACTGGAAACATTTTGAATAACTTCATTAAGTGGTTCGTTGATTCCACGGTCACTTTTGTTCATATTATCCGCTGCCTATTGGCTGGCGAGACAGGCCGATGTCCATCAGAGCTGTCTCCATGGTAACGCATTACGTTCGTGTGTTTTGTATTCATCCAGCAGACAGTGCAAAGTTGTGTTTCCAGTTGCCCTGCCAGTACGATCCTACAGCACGAACAGTTGGTTTTAACAGGGTTAGGGCTTCTGCCCTAACTTACGATGCAATTGCATTTCTGAAAAATATTTCCTAACGGGAAAATCCGTACATCGAAGACATTTTCTGAAATTGAAATTGAAAATCTGAGTTGAGTTCTTTCACAAGCAAATCAGTGTGCGAATGATAACCTTTTAACACCTGGTTTATGTCGCACTGTCTCTTCCATATATACATTATTATTTTATATTAACCAAGAAATGTATAATTTCCTCGCCCGTTTTTACCATCTGTGTCTAACTTTAAATATTCTCCGGAACTTATTATATGCATTTTATTTGCAATTTGTTTCTATAGGCCTATGCTAGTTCCTCTTTTAAACATGGCCACATTTCACACAGAAATTATATTCTCAGTTTTTTTGGTTTCTCGGCAGATCAACATTATATGGTTGACATTTTCGTCTCTCATGCACAAGGGGCACTTCTATCTAAACCTTTTCAGTTCCCCAAACACCTGCTTTAATCCACACTAACCTATTTCATTGGTTTCTGGAGCATAATTATTCATACTCTTCGCTACCCATTTTGTGTTTCATCACTTGGTAAGAAACTATATAATGAAATCTTTTAAGACATAATCGAGAATTGAGAAGAACACTTTTACAGACCCATTATTAAATATGGGAGTTACATTCCTGTGAGGATAGTTTTCAGTAATAATCTTAGTGACTGCTATCTTGACTGGTTATTCAAAAGGGAAAAATAACATAAAATACGTAAAAACGAATACCCGAATGACACTAACGCTTTGAAGCAGAAGCTCGTCCAAATAATAGTTAAGAATTATGCCCGTACCGCAAAGAAAATACAACTGTTCACCATTACGAAGATAAACTTGTTAGCTGTTTAAGGAAGTAATTGCTGTTTACACGAAGAATCATGCGAGACCTATGCATACAAAATGCTGAGTTATTGTTGAGACAGGTGTGACGTATAGTTACCAATGTTCTTTCGAAGGGCTAAGTAATTAATTTACATTAACATTATTCATTTAACACTTCTACTCATCGCAAATTCTTTTCAAGACCTATAATGACTAATATTAAGGCTAGTCAGAACCAGAAAAGACGATAAAAAATACAGTCCTACCAAGGTCATTTGGAAGGGGGAGAGGTCAATATTCTTGTTCCTCAGCCATATATTTACAGGAAACCTTTCAACATCCCACCTCTACACACGGCTACCCCGAAGATGAATGCAGAATGTTCATCGGAAACTTTGATGGCCAACCACACGACTCCATGGTGTCAAACCCAGGCCGCAGTAGACATTTTCACAGAAGTGATTTCAATTATGTAATTCTGACGATTTAAAAACTGTCTCTCTAGAAATTACTCCCCCCGATTCCTATTTACAGCTAATTAGTCCTAATGTAGGTAATTACGGCATTAACGATGTATTTGAACAGTGCATAATGAATCTACCGTCAACATCAGAATTTCATGGAAGGCATTTAAAAAAATTGTTTACTTGCTCTAATTTCCACGGGCTTTTATCAAAACGTTATAAATAACTCATTTATTCTTGTCGGTATTAGATAAAAGTACGTGTATGAGGAAAACTACGTCAACGATAAAATGAGAAAAGACAATTCCGAAATATGGAAGGACAGTTGTAAGGCCCCACCTCGCCGTCGCTTCATAAGGACAAGCGGTAAGCGTGCTTAGTTGCATATTGTTCTAGGAGTGTATTAAGAAATTAAATGTCTGCATGTCAAACTTTATGTTTATGCGGAAAATAAGTTCCAATGAACAGTCACTGAGCAGGCAAAGCATGGGAGACGAGCGTTGTCCGTACGGGAGCAGAGTGGAAGTATCGATCGCTGCCAACTGGGTTACCGAGCCAGGTAGTTGACCGACCCTGTAAGTCACAGCGTTGTGACGTGTCACCTGTTTGTCTAGGGGCGGTGCATTCTAACATGTCACCTGTGTTATGGGACGTTTGTTGTCAACTTGCTTCTCGTTCTGCTACATCAAATGACGGGAAAGTCACTCGGATATTCTCACGGCTGCCATCTTGAAAGACTGATGAAAAAATTAGAAAGTACAGAGGTGAAATAGCCCAAAGTGATGTTTTTATCAAGTTTCAACAGAATCCGTCTCCTCGAAGTTAAGATGGAAAAAATTCGGATATGGCATCGCTTCACAAAAACTGAAACAAGGCGGAGAAGTTATTTCTTTTCTTTAGGGCTTCGCGGCTGGAGTGTGGCGGGTCACATACAAAGAAGGAATATTACTACTGTGGTGATGCGATATTAATTTGGAGACCACGTATTTTAATAGTATCCGATCGTATACAACTATTTTGTTTCAAAAGATTGTGAAGAATTAAAAACATATTTTCAAAATAGGAGTTGTGTGACTTGTCTGTATTTATAAAGTATAATTTTCATTGAAAATTGAATAAAATTGTTAAAAATCTTATGCAAGTAATTAAATTTATTATCTGAAAAGGCTTTACGTTATTGTATCTACCCGTGAAACGCCAGTTCCGTCCTTTCAGCTGGATTCAGACTGTGACGTCACACAAACGAGCAACGACTCTCCTATATCCCACGACGAAGACGCTGAGTTCCAACGAAAACTAAATGTTGTGGGAAACCGTTCGACTCAGTTTCATGTTACAACGCTTGCACAACAAGCATTTCATGCACCTCTGTGTGTCCTCCAATTAAAACAACGACGTCATTTTTCAATGAAATCATAGTTTCCATTTTTATGAAACCGATTTTACGCATCCAGCTCCAGAAATCCACATTCGAAGTGATTTATTCCTCAAAGTTAACTGTATCCAGATATTTTCTTTGTGACTTTAGATCCGTACTGACGTTCATTTATGCATAGGTGCAGATCACAGTGGTTACCCACGCCGGCTGGGGCGTGGACCTTGATCGCTCGTGGGTTCGAATCCCAATCAAGGTATTGATGTTTGTCCGCGTCATTCCGTGTTCTGCTGTCCTGTGTAGGTAGAGGCCTTAAGACAGGCTGATCACTCGTCCAAGGAGTCCTACCAAATGTCTAAATTAGCTTAACTCCGCCTCCCCCCATGTGTGAGGCTGCCAAGGTCCTTCAATGGACACAACCACGGAGTAAGTACTCAGCAATACAAGTACTACACTGCTCAAACTACATGCAGCAAAGAGACCTCCTTCAGAAGATTACGTCACTCAGCTGGTCAAAAAACTACCCACCGTATATAGAACAAAAAAGCCTGATTACCGTCTTCAGAAGAGGCCGCCACTGGCCCCTATCCAAAGCCAAATGAATCCAGTACACACACTTTATTTTCTTACGATCCATTTTAATATTATACTCCTGTGATCCCTTGAGTTTTTCAGACTACATTTGTGAGCAGGAGGCTCATATATATATATATGGTGAGCTATTTTGTCCATAACACGAAAATCGTCAATGACATTTGGCTATTTTATGAGATGGGCCACGAACATTCAACTTGTCTGTGAATTTAAATGAACGCTCAAGGAAGACACGCTATCGTAAAAGCTAATTTCCTTCCCAAACCAAGAACACCGAACATGTTTCGTCACTGGTCGAAAGCTTTAACAAGGTTTTCCACGAAGTTAATAAGACCTTGATGATCGGCTGATTACGTAAGCAGTGGAAAACAAACTCGCGGTGCATGAAAATTACTCGCTTCTAGCCATTCAAACCTTAATTTTTTTTCGTTTCGTTTATATTCCCAAGTGCTTAAGAGTTTTGTTTTATATAATAACGTTGTCTCACACTCCGCAGTGTGTACCACACCGTTCCAGGCTTATAGGCTTAAAGGCTCACACATCGGTGAATAGGCCCGTCTATTTTAGGCCGAAATAATAGAAACCACGGGTGGTTAACACCCCGTTAACGTGTTTTGTACGTAGGGTGGGTGCATGTACAAGGCGAATGTTCAACTGCACAACCTATTAAATGTTTTATTAAATCTATATATTGTGGTAGTCTTCTTTAAATCGCTTTACGAGTCATATGCTGGTTTGACTGTATTCCAGTCTTCCTAAAAAAACATTGTAATCAAGTATAGTCACGTTCAAAAATGTTGGTATGGAACAATAAGACATGGAATGAATGAAAAAAATCAAGGAAATAACGAAGAAAGAACATTTGTTATAATACGAAATAAAGACCGATGTTTTTTAGTTGCGGTGTATAACGGCAGAATGCATAACAATAAATCTGAATGCACTGAATATTCATCCTGTAGAAACGCCACTCAATAACCTTCAGTGTTTTGAAAGTACAGATGGTAATGAAGGAGATATTGAATTTTGTAGAGTTTTAGGACCTATATTTTTTCTGATCATTGTTCTAAGCCAGTCACTGTGACTTTTTTTAAAATCGTGCTCCAAAATTACTATCTATCTTCTTCCACGATACTCAGATCTTCCAAGACACTAGTTGAGAAGCAGATGTACCTGACAACTAATTAATCCATTTCTTCAATTGTGTTAATTAATGCAGAGTTCCGATAATAGACCTAAACGAGACTGAAAGACAGTTGGATAATCGAATATGTCGTATAACACGGAAAACTAATTAAGAAGACGAAGGTAAATATCTATTTAATTTATAACTCAGTTTATGATATTATTAAATTTCTAAGTAAAGCCAACACTGCATCAAATGAAAAAACTCACAAATAAAACTAAAGCGGCCCATCCACGTACGAGTCTGGCTCGGCTCGGGTTCCATTGAGCCAAACTCGTTTGTGGGTGGGGTGTCACGAGCCGAGTCTGCTGTGCATGTGTGGTGAAATATATCCAAGCCCGGCTCACGAGTCGCTTAAGGCTCAGGTTTATAGATGCTGAATTACGGGCTTAATACATTAATGTTCTTGTCTGGTATTAAAGCAGTGGGCAGATTTCCCAGTCTGCACTGTGTCATATTGCGAAACAAGCCATGCGCTCTCCATTCATGTGTGATACAGCTGTTGTTCCATTCCACAAGCATCTGTCCATTATTGTTTATTAACTAACAAACAAACGAAGTCTGTGTGTTGATACGGGCATTGGGACCCATCCAGCCTCTTATCCACTGAGCATTGGATTTCTTTCACCTGAAGTAAAGTCGGATCGTGGCGTGTACGCTGACCATTCACCTCATCTATCGTCGAGGTCAACAATGAATACGAACTAAACTCTCCCCCCAAGCGCCACTGTGGCACAACATAAATAAGTGTACATCACCGCCTTTATAATCGTAATGAAGTCTATGTTCATTATCATCTTCATTTTTGGGGAAACTAATTAGAAATGCGAAAGATTATCGGGAAAAAAAAACGATTCGATCACTGATAACATTTCACCTTCAAGGAGAACTGTAAAGGAAATGAACGCATAATGAGGATGTCGTATCTGTCACACACATCGCTTCGATCTGCGTGTTTTCTTTACGAAACATCGAAACATTTTTCGACACAATTCGTTATTGACGGCTTAAAACTAAACGTTGTTGTGCTAATTTAATTTTAATCAATACAACTCCTACTTTGTTAGAATCGCAGACATCTTTTGTAGACTTAAAATCGGTTCAAACGTACAAAATATCACATAACACAGCATACAGATCTCGGTAAGATCCACAAGGGTACTTGAAATATTTCTTGATTTGATAAGTGTTTTAGAAATTTTAAGAAAAAAATAAATTATGCCAGTATGGAACCGGTGTAAGCATGAAATCGACAGCTATGGGAAAAACCACTTTATCTTCTAAAATCACTATGGAATCAGATTCCTCTCGACGCATCCCCCAGATCTGAAACATCATGACAGGATCTCGCAAATGTAACACAACAATATAAATGTACTCCATCAAATTTAGTAACTGTCACTAAGGGAGAAGAAGACGAGTTCGATTATCGATAACAACAATCTTTTTCTCTTCTCTTGGGGCAGCCGTCGTCCTAACCAACGAGCATCGGGATCACCTCCCTCAGCGGTAAAGTTGGCAGAACGTGAAGCTAAACACTCACCTCCACCTACCAGTAAGGTTTATAATGCGTGGAGTCTTACCTCCAACCCTCCATACATCATTATGGTAAGTGCTTTGACACAGGGACGATTTGACCTCATTATTTCTTGCTGTTTGTGTTTTGAATTACCGAAGATCAACACCTTAGAGCCTAGTGGTATCTATATGTACCACTTGCTTTAATAATCGGTAACTCTCCATTTTTCTGGAAGACTGTATTGTACATGTTCCGTATGATTCTCAGAGTAAAGAGCGAATCAACCAGTTGATCTTCGCAATGGAGAATGTAATGTTTTCTTTGCGGTAGGGACCCAATCTTTAAATATTATTTAGACGAGCTTCGGTTTTAAATGGTAAAAAGAGAAAGTTCGAGGGACCTTCAGGGGTATACTGTGATATGTAGTCTTGTGTTATGTAACGACACTATTTAAGTGGAATATGTTATTTAAGGCTTTGACCGGGATGTTCTTTTGTTAAATCTTATGTGGTACCGCCTGATTCGACTTCTAATGGTTAAGTGAAGTGTTTTCTTCGCGGTACGGTCTGGATTCGTAAATATTATGAAGACGAGCTTCGGCTTCGAAGGGTTAACCAGCTGATTTTCGTAATGGTGAGGTGTAGTGTTTTCTTCGCGGTACGGACTGAATTCATAAATAATATTCAGACGATCTTCGGCTTCAAAGGGTTAACGACGAATGACAACACGGTTCTAATTACTGAATTGTAAGATACGAGAAACGAAACAGTCAAGGAAAATATTTAACGTGCTCTCCCTGGAGGGACTGAGGACAACCATAAACTTTACTTCAACATTTCTCTGGGTCAAAATTCCAACCATGGACCTTCGGAAGTGCTACCGAATAAAACACCACGTAGATGACGAACTACCTTAACCGTATCGAAGTTGAAGATTGCTTGTCTTCTGGGTTGTTGCGCCGTGTAGTCTGGTCGATGTTAACCAACGTTTCAGAGGTCATACTGCCTCCGTCGTCAGAGTATGAAGATTTCCGTCTTCTGGTTTGTTGCGCTGTGTAGTCTGGTCGATGTTAACCAACGTTTCAGAGGTCATACTGCCTCCGTCGTCAGAGTATGAAGATTTCCGTCTTCTGGTTTGTTGCGCTGTGTAGTCTGGTCGATGTTAACCAACGTTTCAGAGGTCATACTGCCTCCGTCATCAGGGCGATGAGTCTGAAGATTTCTGTCTTCTGGGTTGTTGCGCCGTGTAGTCTGGTAGTTGTCCATGCTGCCTCCATCATCACCGCCGTGAAAACCTCAAATCCTACGTATCGATCTTCTTCACTGACACTCCGGAGGCAGAATATAATGAAACATCACATTTTAGAGCGCATGCACGTGGCAGAAGTTGCTCCATTCATTGGTATTTAGAAGACACGCAGGTGCGGAACGACTGAGAGCCAACCGTTCCTTTGTGTTATTTTCCCGTGTTCGGCGCCGCAGCCACAGAACCGATGTGGAAGAGTGAGATACACACCTCAGGTTCGTGACGCCCGAGATTTGAGATTCTCTTCTGGGTCGTCACGTCGTGCAGACTTGTAGATATCCCAAGACAGCAACGTTTCGGAAAAACATTTCTTCTGTCTTCTGGGCATCCGTAAATCTGGAGACAGTATTTTCCTCGGAAACGTTGGTAACTACCAGTTCACCCAGCTTTATACCTCACGAGATCAACATCGACATAGGTCTGTTCGTGGGGGTTGATAGACTCGAGTTACTTAACGACACTAATTCAACTTCTTAGGGTAAAAATCTTATTACAATAAGATGACAAGATGTCCATCGACGTCAGCGGGCCTGCTAAAAATATTATCGCCTTTATCTTAATTATTTCAAGTCAAAAAGTCCAAAACGTATACGACGTAGGTACTTAATATGCCGATAACAATCGGAGAAGTCCGGGGACCTTATGGTTTTATATAGCGGGTTTAATTTGTATTCCGTTTTTTATGTGATCTGTGGTTTATTTTGTAGTAGTTAGCCGCGCGGTCTGAGGCATCATGCTTCGGACCGGTGATACGGAATGCGCGCTGGTTCGAGTCTCGGGGAAAGAAATTTCTCATGAGATTTTCGACTGGTGTATGGGACCGGTGCCAACCCAGCATCGTGAGGAAATTGGGGAGCTACAATGAGTAGCGTAATCCAGTCATGAAAACCAGCAATGGCTGGGGGTTCGTCGTACTGACCACATGTCACCCTATATCTGGTTGGATGATCGTTCACCTCTGCTTAGGCTTGTGAACGGCCTGCAGTCAAGCTAGTCGGCTTTGGCTCTCAGAGGGCTGTTACGCCACGGATTATTATTAGTAGTAATCAGACGATATTCCTATTTATAAGAGTAACATCAGCTGTTTAGTTTGTGTAACGTCAAACGAATATTGTAGGATGATTATAAATATGTATTATGGAGGACGTATGTGACAGCAGTCGTGGTCAATTTCAAACAATAACACCAGAGACCGACACGTTTAGCAGGACGATCTGTCATGTCCGGTATTCGAACCAAGCACCTCCCAGATGTACTATTCACCCATTATAGCTGTGCCAACCCGTTCGCTGCGTTTAAACTAGAAATAAAATGTGTTTCTGTTATACAGCGCATCGGGCGAACCTGTCGAATGTGGCGGGAAGAAACAGCCGGCCGACCACGGAATTTCGACATGAAGGTCAGCACTGCCTCAGGGGCACCAACTCCCAAATATGGAGGCAGTTCGACACGACTCCGTGTCCACATGCAACGAAGAATTCTGATATCTGGTTCTGGTTCATGAGGGCCTTTGTGATTAACTCAGAGAATTCAACTAGTGTCAAGTACGAACAACCATCAGGCAGTCTATTCTGAGAATCTTACTTACAAAACTAAGCCTTATATAGGACATAACCAGAGACGCTGGCATGCATCTGCCCCAACAAACAAATAAACAAACTAGAATGAAGATTACTGTCTTCTAGGATACTGCGTCATTTCGTCTGGTAGAGGTTTACCGACGATTCGGTGGGCTTGGTGCCTCCATCATCAGGGTGATGTTGATGGAGGCAGCAAGGACCTCTGAAACATTGGTAAACATCTACCATACTACACGGCGCAACAACCCAGAAGACAGAAATCTTCATACTCACCGCTGTGAAAACCTCAAATATTACAAAAGATTCCTCTCTAGGGAGAAATATTCTCTAGAACACTTTGTTCTCAGGCACCCTCAAGCTATGTTCTTCCTCCAGACAGAAAGATCAGGTTTCATTATAGTGTCGTGTGTCTTAATCCTTATGTTTGAGACAGGAAGATGCTTCTAGTCGAAAGGCAGCGAGCGATAGAGCACGGCGTTCTGGTACAGTATGCAGCACACACCACGTCTGTCTCCTCACTTGAGCAACATGAAGTCGGATCAAGTTTTTACGAGCACAAAGCTACGTACTGTGGTAGGTGAATAATGACGGAAAGTAATTCAAGGCCAGGGTCGGCAATAGCATTCCGAGCAGCCACTCTGGCCCATTTGACAGCAGGACGCAGCCAGCACCCTCCAATCTAATGGTTCCAGACATCACCATATCCCACGATTTAGAGAGTAATTATATTTAATAGAGTTATTATTTTCAACAAGTCTGTTTAGCGTCTCTCTCTTTTCTTTATCTTCTGTTTCACTCGTTCCTTGCTCTTCCTTTCCTCCTCCGTTTCTCTTTTCGTTTCTTCTCTGTGTACGCCTCTTGTTTAGGTCTACTGTTCTTTCCTATTATCTCCTTGCCTTCTTTCTGCTCCCCTATGCATCTTCCTTTATTATTTCTTTCTATATATTTATTTCTCTCTTACTCTTATTACTTTATTCCTTTCTCCTTGTTTTCTTTCATCATCTTCTATTCTTCCAGTGTCGGCGGAAGGTCGATTGAGAAAGTTGACTGTTCTAGGGGCCTTAGCATGACTGAAGAAAATCATGACCACCTACTTTTACAATTTCTAGGCCTAAGCAAGAGATATATTTTCCTTTCATCTGTCCCCTCACAAGCACACACAAATAAAGTGACTAAAAAAACAGTACACACTAGTCGCTTGGCATGCGTGCGTAACTTGAAATTTAATAAAACTGAAACATCCGGGGTCGAAAATCGAACAGAATTCGAGAATTGAGTCGGGCCGCATGAAACATCGAGTTTCATATGCCTTCTCTACAATTTTAAGCCAACGGTGTTTATATTTCGCTCAGTCTCCTGAAAACCCTCGAGACTATTCGGCTAATGGACGCCGTCAAAGGAGTCACTGGTGGAACAGAAACAACATGGATGCCACGCACCACTTGAACCCACGCATGTACCAATTTCTTCAATTGGAGCACAGGCAGTTACGTTTCTGGATAGTTTGTAAAGAGAATCGCTATTTCCCATAAGCACCATCTTCTAACTGGGGTTACGTCGCCGAAAGATGGAAAAATAACCAACAAAACAGTTTTTTGCCTGAAACAAAACATACAAGCAACGAAAACATTATGTGCCTTAAGTTGTAACTTGTGTTGGGCAAGGCCGTGGTCTAGGCAACACGGAGTTTTCCTCCGTGTCATCCCAACAATTACTCCATTCACACACAGAAGAAGGCAATGGCAAACCACTTCTGGATCATCTGCCAAGAACGTATATGAACAGGTCCCAGTCCGAGAAAAGGATGGAAGGATCCTGTTCATACGGACCTGTCGTCAGACAGAACACTAAAAAATAATAAGATGAGGTGGTCTAGCGGGTAGAAAAAATATACGAAATATTTTAGCAAAAATACGTCGAATTTTATTAAAATCTTTTAACAGTTTTAAGGCAGAAACATTAAATCGACGATATCGAACCACTGGCAAAAGTAAACCAGTAACTAAATTACAAATTAAATGTTATTTTACAGTGACATGAAATATAAACCAAACGGAAGTAGAAATCGTGGAAGATCTACAAAAATGAGGAAGGATCAATAGATCCAAGTCTTTGTTTCTGGACGGGGAAATCAGTACCCAGACCTTGGAAAAGAAGAAGGTTATTTTACCTGTTGATAAGTGTGGTTGCAAATTAGGTTTACGTCTGTGTATGGGAGACTTCACAAATACGTACAGTTATCATTTGCTAAGCAACAATCACATGTAGGATTTGAGGTTCCCACGGCGGTAATTAAGCGTCACGTGAGCCTAATGTGTCATCAGATAAGCCACGTCATCGTCACAGCCGGCCGTGGCTTGCCAAGCAAAACACTTGGAACAGCGCCGTGTGGCCTTACAGAAACGTCCTAAGCACAGAAATGCTCCACAGACCGAAAGGAACGAGCGATTCCACGTAACCATTCGTTTTACGTTGTCTCAGGTGTGCGTTTTTCCATCGTTTCATTCAAACAAATTGCAGGCAGCCATTAGTCAGCTTCTTTTACCGCTACAATTTTGTGTTTCTTTCGTTGGATTATGTGTTGCGTGTTCATTTCAGAGTTCTAGAAATGTTTTTAAGCAGAACGGCCGAAAGTGAAGATGAGACGAATACTGTGGCAAAGAATTTCAAGGATGGTGGAAGGAAAAGTATCATTCCCTATTCTGACAGTCTGCTTTATAGAACAGCGTCTGTTAAGAGGCATTATAAAAGTAAACATAAAAGCATGTCACTGAAAACAGAGAACAGCAAAAATAAATTATATCTTGCGCGCTGGGTACAAACAATTTTACGGCCAGTTCCCTCATAAAATTCGTTGCAAGATCTTCGAATTTACAGAAGTAGTCGCAAATTTTTGAGGTCAATAAAAGCACTTCTGGACATCGTAATACTTTTAGGCGATGAATTTCTAAAGCGGTAGTGACCCGGAAATTCTACTCTGGTACAGTTTGCAGTGGTTAACAAATTTTAGGCGTTCTTCACGCTCTAACGTTGGAAAGAAAGCCTTGTTTCATAACAAGGAAAACCGAGGTGTGGCATCACACCAAATTAGTCAGTCCAACAACGACCTAAATACAACATCTCGCAAGTTATTGGGCAACAATGAAATAAGGACAACACTAAAACACTTGCTGAGCAATGACCTCGGATGACAGCGCAAGAATGGCCTACGTGATGAGGCATAAAGAATACGTTCAAAACGTCCAATTTTAAGTCATCTACATAATATTGCGAAAGTTTACTTTCTGAGGTGAATTATGTGAAATCCAATTTCAGAATTATTCTTGCCGATCAAGCAGTGATGCTTATGTGAATCTGAGGAGAAGCTATTATGATACGACATAATAACATTATCAAAAATAATGCAACAATAAATTTGTCAACCGTTGAAGCGAAACTCATCTAAATAAAAGTAAAGTAAAGTTTGTCCCACTATACGCCATGTAGGCGCTTGGGGGGAGAGGCGGTATAGCTCCTACTCTTTCTTGACCTCGGCACTAGATGGGGGGTGAGTGGTCAGCATCACGCCCCGGCCGTGCTTTACCCCCGGGAAAGGATCCCAGTACCCATTGTAGAGGAGGCTGGGTGGACCCCAGAGCCAGTCTGAACGCAGAGGCTAGAGAAAAAAATCCTCTGCCCCCGTCGGGGATCGAACCCCTGTCGTCCAGTCCGTAGCCAGTCACTGTACTGACTGAGTACTGTTAAGAAAACACCACTCTTTACCATTACAAAGATCAACTGGTTAACGCTGTTAAAGACAATAATAGCTGTTTACAGTGAAAATCATACGAAACTCATAAATACAAAATGATTAGTTGCTGATTACTTACTACGCGTTCATTTCGCACAGAACTCCTCAGCCGTGCATTACTTGCAACGTTATAGTGACACGAACGACAGTTTCTCATTTCTGGACACACAACCGCATATAACACTTTCGGACAGCAACTCGCTTGCATTATATGAAAGTACACAACAGAACGAAGCTTTTGTTGTGGTACTTTGCTGGGAGACAAAGTGTTAAGAAAACACCACTCTTTACCATTACAAAGATCAACTGGTTAACGCTGTTAAAGACAATAATAGCTGTTTACAGTGAAAATCATACGAAACTCATAAATACAAAATGATTAGTTGCTGATTACTTACTACGCGTTCATTTCGCACAGAACTCCTCAGCCGTGCATTACTTGCAACGTTATAGTGACACGAACGACAGTTTCTCATTTCTGGACACACAACCGCATATAACACTTTCGGACAGCAACTCGCTTGCATTATATGAAAGTACACAACAGAACGAAGCTTTTGTTGTGGTACTTTGCTGGGAGACAAAGCAAAACAGAAAAAGACCATAGAAAAAGCAAGGGTTCGTATAACCTAAGGCTGTGAGGAGCACACAAACTGTTGCTTAATATTTCAGAAAGACTTCATATCGCGTGCTTTATGCTCCTATAAATTGTGTCGCCTTGGAGACATTCATCAAATCTCCCGGAGTTGTCGTTTCACCTTTCAATAGGGTGGTAAAGACTTCAAGCTGCACTGCGTTTGGACTTACAATATAGGCCGAACATTCTGGACCAGTACAATGGACGCAAAATAACTCCAAGCTTGCTTTAAAGGAACAGTAAAATCGAGCAACTTTACAACACGAACAGTGGAGAACTCACAGCGTAGCAAAATTAACAACTCGGTACTGGTGACTTGGTTAAGTCCTTCCGTGGCCTCGAAGTATGAATGGCGGGGAACTTCTTGACTAGTTAAGTGTACTACTAGCTTCTGAAGAAGGATTCTGTTCGTCAGTTAGTTAAAGCCAGTGTTCATCAGTCAGTATACTGACTAGGCAATGACTGAATGAGAGGGATCCGGGATTTTTCTTTACGCCACCGCGTCCAGACAGGTTCTAGGGCCCACCCAGCCTCCTATCCAGTGGGTACCGGGGACAAAGTGGCCGTGGCCTCAAGCTCGGTTTGTTATCCAGGTTACGAAAACGTCGAGCAAAACACCCCCATAAGTATACGTGGCATAATTAAACACAATTACAGTTTCGCCTTTGCATTTTATATTTTATTGTTTAACTGAAACAGAACGTATCGTTTAAATTAATATGTATTTATGCATTCAAGTAGCAATATCCTTTATCACTACAGCACAGTAATGTTGCATCGCATGATAAGGGAGATACATTATCGATTTACTTTAGGGTCCTGTTGTAAACTGAGGTCACGAGACGATCGTACAGGAATTTCAAGAAGAGTAATATTTGAGGCAAGCCTCATGACTAACTTCTGAAAGCAGCAGATGTTGTGTTAGAGAAGTCGTATATCCAAAGAATTCCCTTGAAAGACGGTGCAAACAAGTTTAGTAGGCCATTTTATACAGAAGTACCAATAAACGTCTTGTTTCAGTGCTACACCAGTGTCTGTATAATAGCTATAAAATTAAGGAAGAATTTACTTTGGAAAAAGTGAGTGACCAGCTACTTGTTCTCTCTCTCTCTTCAGAATGTGACTTGTTTGTGTGGAGAAGACATTTCTAGCAATTTCACCTTATGGTAGGTAGAAACACACTTCTTCAACTTTTGAGGATAAATGTGCGATATACAAACACCCAAATGTACCAAAAGTTTCACTTCCTTGAATTAATGACCCCTTTAATACCATTCGCATGCACATACCTTATGTTAAATATTATGAAAATTTGTTTCTAAGACTCTGAGCATTAACAGACAAATTCTTGTGGCACAGCTAAAACGTGATTTCTTGGAACTATGGAGAAGTTTTAAAATATTATTCCGTTAAACATGATCCTACAAAAGTTGCTTGGTCGTCAAGACCAGATCGATTTTTCGTTCTACTTATATTTTGCTGTTAGTCACTGTTGCCAAAATTCACTTTGCTTTTCTGAGTATAGTTAGGTTATATTCGTATTCTCGAAGTCATAATACGATTGGTTCAATAAGCATTTTCCATGCTGTTAGGTTACTATTAAAATGTTACATTGTAGCCTGAGTCTACAAATAAATCAAGCCCGAAAGAGAATCTTAAGTACATTAAAAACATGAAAGGCAGTAATGGGTCACATACCTGTCAGCCAAATGGAACCAGCTACGAATTATGTGGTCACATAACCTGGCTTCAAAGTCTGGTAGGGCACAGCCATAATCATCACACTATAAAAGCACTAGAACTTGTTTACAAATCTGCGAAAGCACGAACTGAGAACAAAAGAACAATTCTCAAGTCACCTGACTCCACGCGATTCTTATCGTCAGATGGCAGCACACTCAAAAACAATGCGCATGCGCCAGCACCTCCTAGCTGCATTACAGTCACATCTTGTAACAGAGCGCTCTTGAAACAAAACATTGAGTAAATAATCGACATATTACCCACGCAGACTACTTCTTGGGCTTCATCTCGTACACAAAACAATCAGCAAACAGATTGCTCGTTTTAATAAATGTCAAGTTACTAAACGACGTTGTATCTCACACAGAGATGCTCTTTAGCTAATTATATGATCATCGGAGATCAGACATTGCCTCGACCCAGAACCAAACCGAGTGCATCCGGAAAATAAGCTGTGAAGACCTGAATACAGAGATAATTTTCTAGCCGACTTCTTCCCTTGATGGTCATCTCTCTATATGATGATGGTGATTCAGTGTGCCATCATCAGGGATAACGTGAGCCCTGAAGATGGAAGCAGTGCTGTCCTTTGAAATGCTGGCAACACAGCTCACGTCTATGCGGCACCAGCGCCCAAAAGCAGGGCCAACACAGTTTGCATAGTTTAATATTACGACTTCGACAGGAGACAAGTATCTTATTTTCGTGGTTCAGTGATACTCCGTATACTGAAAGTACAGAACCGATCAGATAAAATGCACCGTTAGCCAGCTAGTTGAGGCGAACGTTCTGTTATGATGCAGTGTACAGATAGAGTACCACTGAAACACTAGAGGAAGACGCTGTTCGTTGTGTCAGCCGGGCTAACATGGCTAACACAGTCAATATAAAATATTCTCTGATATTGTTTACTGTGTTTGCCTCATTCTCGAAGCGTTTATCTTAATATTTATTTCTGAAATATATTCTGGTGGTCAAACGTTAGAAATAAACATTAATTTCTGATTCAACTCAGAAAACTACATTCCTCACCCAGACTCGGAGATACACTTCCCGACCAAATAATTCTTGCTTGTGTGCTACGCA
>NW_019059684.1:60968-77009 GCF_000696155.1 Zootermopsis nevadensis
TAATTTTCAGAAATTATGCAACTACAACAGTTTCAATAAAAATTCTGCAACATCGTATTCCCCATTCCGAAATATTAACAGGGCATATTCTAAAGCGAAGCCCAAACTCCTACGTCAATCGTCCCGTCCAACTAATGTAAGCTCGTTTTACAACCCACTGCGTATAACTAGACAGCAAAAGTGTGTGTGAACGAACAAAATACGTCTTAGCACCAAATCCAAGAGGGCAGTTTCTCTTTCCTGTTTCCTTTATCAAAATCATTTTCTATGCCCAACCTGATGATACTACTGGTGCACTTCCCGACACAGATGACTAAATTAAGCGTCACGTGAGCCTAATGTGTCATCAGATAAGCCACGTCATCGTCACAGCCGGCCGTGGCTTGCCAAGCAAAACACTTGGCTTCTCAGGATCACATCAACAGCAGCTAACGATTCTCAAGATGTTCTTTGAAAACGATGTCAGGCAACACTGTTTACAGTATTAAATAAAGTACGGTAATATTTTTCCTCTGTGGACGGTTCATTCATCCCAAAATTCGTGGATAATTCGTGAAATGTCACACGAAACCCCGGGTAGTTCTTTGGACGTTATCGGGCATTTTGCATCTCCTACAGGGGACATCTGAGACAAAAATGGAAACGAACAAAAATGATACGTTTCATTAATTTATTCTAAACAAGAATAATATGGTCCAACGGCAGGGTCCTGTTAACACGGTAATAAACCTTCGAGTTCCATAAAAGACTAAAATGTTCTTGACCAGATGAACTACTATTAGTTCTCCAAAGAGTATCTGCTCTACCGTGTTAGTATGCACAGTGCGCTGTAAAGTGTTAGGAACAGGAGAATAATCTGTTCTGTGGCCGTAAAAGAATTCTGTTCCCGTCCGTTAAACAACGATGTTTAATTTAACCGACTTTTGTCTCATGCCTGGGTTGAGACATCTGCTTTACACTCCATACTAAGTGTCTACCATTTATATCGCTTTGCAATCGATACTAAGTATCTACCATTTATATCGATCGTTTCTGTTCCAACGCGTAATATCTTATTACTATGCAGAATTACAATATGGCTGTCTCTGTGATTAAGAAAGTCCACGCCATAAAATGTATAGGAGAGTTGAGGTATACGTAGATCCATTCATTCATTACCTCGACACTAGATGGTGGTATCCGGACGTTTGTTCATGTAACCAGTGGGCTTGACTATGATTCTGACCTTTTAGCAGAATAACAGTTTGTCACTTATGGTTTACTACAGCCTTGTAAGTGGTTACCAACTTTTTAGAAGAACTTGCCACCTCAATCTTCAGTACGGAGTCACAGCCCAAATCACAACCGACATCTTCATAAACTAACATAACCTCAAATCCCAGAATAAAATATTATTCAAAGCACCCGCTTAAGAATCTTCATGCCAGGGTTGTAGGTGTTGTTAAATTTCCTCAACTGCTGAGCCATATATTATTTCACTACAGCGTCCGTAAACCACGAGAAATCCCTTTGCAAATTAGCTGCCTGCACTGAGCAACGCCACCACATGTTCTACAGGACAAGAAATCCATTGACAAACTCCGTAATCCGATCTTGATCACAGCCTTTGACAACACGCACCCAGTTATAGTCTCAAGTTTCCTCTTCGTCAGCGTCGGACTGGTTTTCTTCGTAAGATAAGTTTTAAAAACATTCATCACCACAGACACACACAGAGTTCTCTTATTTTATGTAAACGGTTGTGTTATCTGTGCAGCAAATTTGGTCGAATTCAATCGAAAAGACCTTATCCTCGGGAGTCGTGTGGGTCAGTTTACTGACGCGAGAGAAGTGGAGCACGAAGAATTTTAAATAGTGATACTAACAATCATAAAAACATAAGCTTTGATTCAAAGAAGATAGAAAAAAATAAACAAACAAGAGACGTTGTGATTGTCACAAGTCAAATTGATGGCATAAAAGTAACACGAAAACCACATGACCTTGTGTGCGGAGAAGTTGAAAATGCGTTGTGCTCAAAGTCGGATGCTGCAGCCGTGCGCGCGAAGCTGAAGGCCATGCAATTTACTTGTATGCTGGCCTCTGTCACTGTCTTCTGCTGTGTTCCTTCCTCCTAACCATTCATTTTCATCTAAAGAAGCCACTGGTCTCCAGAAACACCTTGGTAAAGCCAATATTCTGAGGTTACTCGGACTTCCTGAGTTCTTTATTCAGTCCAGTGACTTAAATGAAGCCGAGGAGGATTAAATAGCAGCTGCAGTAACTAGCTACGAGCTGGAAGGCCCTGGTTCGATTCGTGAAACAACGCAACTGACTCTTGAAAAGAGTCATCCATAAGATTGTACTCGTTCAGCCTTAGTTCAGTAATACACGTGGATGCGAAGATACGTCAAGATGGACGATGTGCCTTAGGTCCATAGTCCGCCAGTGCTCCACCAGAGTTCTCGTGTGCCGTAACGGATGTGCAGGGTGAAAAACGTCTTTGTTAAGTCCACGTTTTTCTTAACACAACTTTCCTTTTTTATCTGTCTCTAAGAGTGAAGGACGGTGGGATTCACATTTTTTTAAAACAAACATGTTTACTCGTGTTGGTGTCGATATTCAGCCGCATGTCCTCAATTCTTTGGTCCTTTTTTCTCAGCCAAAATGGGTTATAGTTGTTTAACATAGGAACAAACAAGGAGCTCCACAAATATGATGTCTTCACCAGACACGGTACAAAAACGTAGGACAGAACATTGTGCCCGAGTATGAGGAAAGAAGAAACATTGAAAAATAAACAGAAAAGGGAAGAAAATAAACCAAAATGAAAAGTGGCTAGCATTTGTTTTGTGTGTGGGAGACCCCGTGTTCGAATCTCGACACGGGATTAACCTGACTGAAATTCCTCACTAATCCCTACAAGGAAATACTAGGAGAGTGCCTTAAAATAGACCACGACTGCCTCCTTCCACGTTCGTTTCCAATTCATCATTGTAGAAGTCGACGTTAAACAACCGAAAATAATTCGATAAAAGAAATACATAGGAATGGTATTTTATTCTGAGACCGGATATCTCAGATGGCACAGTGACTATAAAAGGGCTGGATGTTTGAGGTCCTATTCCCACCTCAGTTTTTCTCTTCACTCTGTGTCCTGACAGACAGAAAGGTCCACCCCGCCTCCAACCCAATGGACTCTGCTGGTAGAGCGGCTGAAACATCAAGATGATCACTCAGTTCAATCTAAGCACACGAGGTGGTATATATTTTCGCTACAGGAGCTCGCTTTGTAGCTTTGCGCTATTTTAAAATATTTAAACTTTCTACCGAGAAGTTAGATCAGTGTTTTTTGATGATATGAAAAAGGATTTTTTTGGCTTTAAACCAGCTTTATACGATTTTGTCTTAAGGCAGTGCGCAGTAAACGACGGCCTGACAAAATAAAGACAATTCATTCACCAATTTCTGTCTCCAAGAACCGAACATTAAAACAGACCTCGAAGAGAGTAGCCGATTGGCGTTTAAGAATGTCGGATGCTGACGCACACCAGCACACCATCGAGGCAGTGCCTGTAGTGGCAAGTACTTGTAACCGCTTACAACCAGGAGTGACCAAATCGAATCCTTAGGCCCCTGATTTCAGTACTGAATTCAAATGACGACCCTGCAGAAGTACAGTATAATGGACACACTTGTCTTCATCGTAACGACCAGCATTCCTCCTCGCCCTCATGAGTTCCAATTCAGCCAAAATAAACAGTCAACATTTGGCACTAACACAGCAGTTCCCACTGGAAGAGTTCTTGAGTTTCAAATAGTCTCTCAGCAGGATATCAACTTCTCGACGCACATGAACCTGTCACTAATCCGTATCATTAATAAGTTAAGTCCATTCTATACCATACTTAAAACCAATTTTAATATTATCCTCTCACCAATGTCAAAATATTCCGAGTGGTCTCTGACCTCCTCTGCTTGTCGTGACTGAAGGAATTCTTCGAGTCTGAACAAGTGTCGTGTGCTGTGCGAGCATTGTTTTCATTTTTCTCACGGCTGTGGGCAGGGAGCAGTGAATGTTTCGGGTGGTCGTAAAATGAGGGCGCCTCAGGTCACAGCCTACCGTGTACGTCTCTAATGACTTGGCGACTGACGTCGTTACCATTTGAGATTCCACGCGTTTCTTATCTCTCAACTGAAGAGACGAACCCGGGTCGTTTTGATTAAGAGATGTGCATAAATTTGTTTTTATTAAACGAACAGACAACAGGCCTGTCTCGCATTCTGGAGATTTGCGGTTCGAGTACCGATAGGAGATCTTGACTGAAGTTTTATGGTTTTCCTCGGTCTCTTAAAAGTTAAATACTGCTTAGTCTCAAAACAGATCCTAAGAGTTCGCCATTGACAGTAACAAGATGTAACCACGCCCACTGTAATCTGAAGTTCATATCTGTGATGTTACAGACAACACGGTTAAGTCATTAAACATCATTTGTTCGAAGACAGAACAATTTCGTACATCTATGAAGTAATGCACTTGTCTCAGAATAAAACTGTATCGATGAATAGAACGTATTCTGATTTGGATGGTCATCTTCATATTCGCTGCCGTGATTTAGTTACATTACTCGGTTTTAACTTGATTCTTCTAACAAAGAGAAGTTCGGAAAAAAATTTGCCTCATTCTGACAATCTACTTTAGCAACCCTCTTTTCCGAAACGCTACAGATATTTTCCAATTAAACCTAAGCAACTAAAGCATGTCAACCGTGTTATACTAAAACAGCCCGGTTAATGCTTTGAAAAACTAAAACTACGAGGTGCGATCGGAAAGTTTCAAGACTGCGCGTATAAAAACCCGTACACTTATCTCAGGTATTAAATTCATCCATCACCCTCGAAGTAGTTCCCCTGGGAGTGAACACAACGATCCCAGCGCCGCTGCCACGCCTGGAAGCATCCCTGAAAATCTTTCTTTGTCAGCCTGCGATTCTGCCTGAATCTCTTCTATCGTCTCAAATCTCCTTCCCTTTAGCTGAATTTTCATCTTTGGGAAGAGGAAGAAGTCACACGGAGCTAAGGAGGATGCGGGATGACGGCCATGGTGTTTGAGGCCAAAAACTGCCGAACTTTGAGGGCGGTGTGCGCTGGCGCGTTGTCATGATGCGTCGCATGTGGAGTTCTTCCTTTAGAATCAGCTCACAGGTCCCATAGCCTATCCCAACAATGTCGCACAAGTCGTTGATGGTACGACGTCGAGCTTCGTAACATTTTCGGGCGTTGTGCTCAAAGATGGTCGTCCAGAACGCTCGTCAACATCGACAGAGGTTCGGCCATTTTTAAAACGTGAATGCCACACAAAAGTTGGCGGACTCCCCAAATGCTTGCTTTAGCATTTCATAGATTTCCGTAGCCGTTTTGGTGAGTCTTTGGCAAAATTTGATGCACACGCCATTCCGAAATCGCAGGAGGGTCGGTGTAATGCACTACCAAAACGCACGTAACTAAGAAACAAATGCTAATTCGATGATGCCGGCTGGCACACTGATTCACTATGAATGTAGCCTGCACCCCCTAGCGGCAGAATCTCGTACTACATCCGGTTCGCCCCGGTTCGCCCTCTATTGACACAGTCTTGAAACTTTCCGATCGCACCTCGTATTAACAAAACGTCTTCTGTCTTAAATTTGTGGTTCAGTGGTAGTTTTTTAAATCGTATCATAAATATTCCGACCCTGCTATATTAGACCTCACCAAACTGCATCCTTCGACACAGAAAAATCATTCAACGTTGTAACAAAAACAGCGGTATCCAGGAGAGTACAGACAGCTCAGAAGTTAGCAACGTTGTCCTCGATAACGGACCCAGGGTGGTGGTAGCGGTGAAGTCATTCTGTGGCCCTGAAGCTGGTATAAAGCCACTGTCTGACTGACTGATTGCCCAATGATTGTGTTTAGCTTTTTCTACCGGAACGAATTGAGTAGGTACACTCCACCTTTCAGCTGGGGACAGAAATAAATGAAGTTTCTGAAACGTTGTGTTCGTTTCAGAATATCAGACGGTGGATAAGTCCAGAAATTCCACTAACTGTTACTAATTTGTGTTGCAGCAATGCAGAAACGTCGCTCCTAGTGATCACAAGTGACAACGCGTCTAATTCTTCATATGACGTTCTTCACTGAGCTGAACAATTTTTCATGTCAATATGTACTTCCAGAGACCGACGATATTTTGCAAAATGCGTTTTCAGATAGGATAATAATATTTTTCATTTCTGCTTAGGCAAGTAAACGTGAGTCCAGCAGTCAAGCTAGTCGGCTTTGGCTCTCTGGAGCTGTTACGCCACGGATTTGATTTTGATTGGTTACAAAACTATTACAAAAATTCGAGCCGTACAAATCATATTCGCCTCCCACGAGTTGAGAACCGTTAATTTGTTCGAATTGTTAGAGAACACTCGCTGTGTTTGAAAGTGTACTGAAGAATTAAGTTTACCATTTCATAGGAGCCGTGTAATTGGGGTAACTCGAATAAATGTTACAGTATTGACGTCTAGCAAGTGAGATAATATGTTTAGAAAAAGAGCATTGTAATCATTGTAATTCAATTTAAAGCTTCTACTTCATTTTAGAAACATATGATGACAAAAACCACTAGCTTCTTTGCAATGAAATCTATGGCGGAGCACTAAAACGAATTGCAATTGTTTTTATTAGAACAAACGACATCTACTCCATGCCTGTCAGCAAGTCACAAAGAGGAAACTCAGAACACCTTCACTTTCAACAGAAGCGAAGGTAATTACAGCTGTATTCCAAAACTTTCGCATTTATTCATTTGTTACGAAAGATCTCAACACATCGAACAATCTTAGAATGTACAGACGATGGCAGTTAATATCGATAGACTACAATTTCCATTTCAAAGTGTACCTACAAGATGCTTCGTATTAAAAGGTGATGTGAGAATTGAATCGCGTTACGTGAAAACTATGCTGAAATTATATTCAGGTGATGAGATAGAAATAAATGTTAGCTATCATAACGCCATTAACAGAATTCCAGCCATATTTCTGAACAACCGATCGATGTTTAAAAATAAATATAGATGTACAGGAATATCTGGACTTAATCTATCGTTTAGTAATATAGAAAAGAAGCCACGACGTTTCGGGTGCTGGCTCTGCTACCGTCCTCAGGTGAAAATTCCTATGATTTTGAGTCCTATAGAAGGGATTTGTCTGGTTTTGAGTCTTTAGATACAACATCATAATGTTTATTTCATGCCCCATGGTGACAATACACGGTTTTAGTAACTTATTTATTTTATTTATTTATTTATTTAGTGTTCTGTCTGACGACAGGTCCATATGAACAGGATCCTTCCATCCTTTTCTCGGACTGGGACCTGTTCATATACGTTCTTGGCAGATGATCCAGAAGTGGTTTGCCATTGCCTTCTGCTGTGTGTGAATGGAGTAATTGTTGCCACGGAGAAACCGGGGAAGCCCCCGGAGGAAAACCCCGTGTTGCCTAGACCACGATCTTGCCCAACACAAGTTATAAATTCCGGCACCAGACCCCCAGGATTACAAGGCCAGCGTTCTAACCGCTAGACCACCGTGGCTCCCATTAGGTGCCATCAATTGATTTAAGATCTCCATGGATTGGGATTAATCCCTAGTCGAACCGTAAAGAAAACGAATTTTCACCTGACTAAAGGAGCAAAGCTAGGTCCGAAAACATGGCGGCTTCATTTTTAAAATACTGAACTCTGGATCAAATCCAGAGAAATAGCAGAACAGAATGTTAGTTTCCGTCGTCTTTTTTTGTCTGTGACGAACTCTTGCGGCAGGAGAAAGCGATAACATAACGGACCTTGTCAGTTGAGAAATTTAATTAGGCGTAATTAATCCTTTTATTTTCTTTATATTGCATCAGATATTTCAGACTAAAGATTACCTTTAAGGATTTGATTTTTTCTTTAACTTGAAAACGACGTATAAATTCTAAATATATCTTTTGTCTGTTTCGTAATGCCATGATAAATTTGTGCCGTAACTTCGGTGGTTAGTTGCCGACTTCTCACCGCGAGGGCCCCGGTTTGTGCCAAGGTAGATTTTGACAGTGTCTGAAAACAAAATGGCGAGGAGAATATTTTGACCTCAGAGAGACGATGTATCAGAGGAATGGAGAAACTAAACAATTCCGTGCTTTATATTTTGTACTAAACAGCCAAATATTATTATAATGAATAATAGCAAGGAGGATGAGACGGGATGGATGTATAACACACGTGATAGAAATAACAAATCCATACAAAATTTTCATTAGGAACCCCAAAAGAAACAACCACTTGTACCTAAATGTAGATGGGAAGGTAATTTGAAAATGTGTCCTATAGACATGTGGTACACGAGTGTCGACTGAATATATCTAGTTTGGGATAGTGTCCAGTGTCTGGCTGGAATGAACTAGGTCAACAGCGATGAAGACCTCGCTCTTGGTCTTGTGGGTTGTTGCAGTATGTTCCTCGGAAACGCCGGTGTTTACCCACAATTCCACACGGCAATATAAGCCCAAGAACCTTCCGGTTTAATGAAAGGCAGAGAACTTCTTGACTAGCTAAGCCAGTGTCGTCTTCTAAAATGATTCTGCTCTACCGAATTACTTATGAATGCATCACTCCTCGTTAGTATTAGCATCATGTTGGGATTTGTCTCGAGATTCCACCCCATCAACGGTGCAGGCCGTTATATAACACAATACAGCAAACACGCACCCTGAAGCACACGGCGTAATTAAGGCTTGCTGCCTGCATGTCTTCCTTGTCGGGGTTAACGACACGTGACAAGCGTGAATGATGGCGCAGTGGAACATGGAGGAACCTAGCAGCAACCCTCTTCAGGTAACCCTCGTCTAACTGCCCCGTAGAATGAGACATAAAGGGCGAGACGGAGACCCAACAGTCCTTGAGTCTACTGATTATAAGATAAAGGGTTGTGGGGGAAGGAAGAGGGGTGATAAGGGAACAGTAAATGATAATGGAGAACGAGGAGAATAAAAAGAGGAGGAAAATTATGAAGACGAGGAAGAGGAGATGATAATAAGGGAAAAAGAAAGCGGAAGAAAAGAAAATTATGCTTAAGGAGAAGAGAGAGGACAAGGAAGAAGCACCAAGAATACGCTAGGACAAGGACTAGGACAGAAAGTGGAAAGGAGATGAAGCAGGAGAAAAGAATAAAAGCGGAGGATGATAAGTAAAAATGGAAGAGAATAAGAAGAAAAATGGAGGAGTATAAGGAGAAAGTAAAATAATAAGAGGGAAATGAGATATGGGTTATTCACCATTCAGCCGCCTGACGCGGCTGGTAACCCGAGAGTCTTTCATCAAGACGGAAATGCTGAAGAAGAAGTTGAAGAAACCAACCCGAAATACAGGTAATTATATCGTTCAAGGAAATTGATTTATCTTCTGGACATTATCCATCACCCCAGATTTAATAAAACACGACGTTTCGGAGATTGAAATCTATCTCCGTCTTCAGGTAAAACCTACTCTGTTGGGCCCATTCGATAGAGCTAATCACTATCTCCGGACAACAGCAGTAGCGAAAGCGGGACATCACATCTGTGGTAGATAACTAACTAACCAACTAGATGGCTTACGGAACCCAAAGGTTCATCACCGAACTAACCAAAGCCCTCCACCGGTCCCTGTCCTGGGACAACAAAATCCAGTTTCCTTCAACTCCTATCTCCCATAGATCCCGCCTGAGATTATCCTCCCATCTACGTCTAGGTCTCCCCAGCGGTCTCTTCCCTTCAGGTTTCCCAACCAGTACCCTGTGCACACCTCTTGCCCCATCCATGCGCGCCAAATGCCTCGCCCATCTCATTCTTCTTGACTTAATCACCCTGACAATTCTGGGGGAGCAGTACAGATTTTTAAGCTCGTCATTGTGCAGTTTTCTCCATGCCCCATCGTCTTCTCTCCTGGGCCCAAATATCCTCAACACCCTATTCTCAAACACCTGCAATCTATGCTTTGGTCGTATCAAAGAGCCCGTCGGGTTCCGAGGCATGGAATATTTTTTCGTAACAATACACTTTTTTAATGTCAAAGGTTGTTAGCCTCACGCCCAACCCCCAAGCTGGAGGACCACCCATCGTCGACTGCTTATTCAAGTATAAAATACATTTAAAGATCAAATATAAAGTAATATTTTCTACTTGATCTTCAAATGTTTCATTCCTTGGTGTTTTAGTTTGTTGGACTTCGGCCAGAATGTTAGCTTGGTAAAAGGTACCAACTCCTATCTATGTTGTGTAATTTTGGAGAGTAATTTTCTTTCCTTATCTCCCCCGGATGTGTTGTCCCACTTAGCTTATATTCCCTGACTTTCACTACTGTTGCTGTCCTTACGCCCTGGCTAGAACCATGTCCGATGTGCTATCAAGACTCAAACTACCCACCACTTCTGGCACAGGAAGACGGACCGAGCGGCAAGCTGCCCCTACGGGCAGCAAGAGTAAGCCCGCTTGTCCTGAAGTGCCGGCGGTGGATTCCAAACCATCCCGTCCCAAGGAGACTCACTCTTCCGCCCCCCACAGGGTCAGTCTCCGCCCCAGGAGATCGCGGATCTCTTGGAGAACCTCCCGACCGAGTCTTCTCTCAGCGGTCTCCCTTCTAACAAGGGATGCTCGCGACTGAGCTGTCTTCAAAACCGTGATCCATTTTGTAACAGAGTATGACGGCGAGGCCTATGACGTACGGGGGAAAAGCCTTGTGGCGGGATTTCTGGAATGCCTCGGTGAACACGGTGTCGATGTTGGCCTACTGAACGAGACGCACATAGCGTCGGGTGGGACCCTAAGGTTCGCGAAGTGTGTTAGCCACCGGACGGACAGCCCAACGCCGGGGCGAGGCACAGCGATCCTTGTCTGCAGGGGCATAGGTCATTATCCTGTGTCAGTCTCGGTTCAGAGACGGCTAACCGGCGCGGTTTTCCTAGATGTGGCCAAAGCCTTCGACACAGTATGGGTCAAAGGACTCGTTTACAAGCTGACCTTCCTCAATTTCTGCCGCTACAAAACACCCGTTTTAGTTGGAAGGCTCTGTTTACCATTTCCAGAAATGCGTTTCGTACGCAGGAATGGTGTTATCTAGCAAGGGACGATGTCTTGCTCTTGCGCAGAACTCCGCCCTTAGTTGGTTGGTACTGCTGTTGTCCGGAGACAGGGATTTGCTCTATCGATTGGGCCCAACAGGGCATTTTTTTACCTGAAGGCGGAGACAGATTCCAATCTCTGAAACGTCGTGTTTTACTAAATCTGGGAAAATTGATAATGTCGAGGAAGTAGTTTGCTTCAACAACGCACCATCGTCACAAACATTCAGAATTAAGCTTTTAATTTAGTTGAATCAGAAAGAGTGAATTTCCCCATTTGGAAGCTTTTCCCAGTTTCGCCCTGGAGGGTTGTTTCTGCGACGCCAGTCAGAATCGACGAAGTACATTCACTTGTTTCTGGTGCATCAGTCGTTGCCCTCTGCTAGCCAACATGTGCCCAACAGGAACCGGAAGTCAGTTCCATATTTATCAGTAACGGCAGAGCGAACACACAGACTGACAACATTCAGGTAAACCAGTTTATTAATGTGACAATGGCCGCTGACATTAGTCAACAGGTGTGTTAACATTGCTTGTGACTTTAGCGCAATTATTACGCCGCTGGCTTTAAATGTGGAAATTCTCTTTTCGAATTTTAATCTTGACCGAGTTTTTCGTAATTTTTCCGAGTATTTATAGGCGAATTCTGAGACAGAACCTTGACACAGACCACATTACCTGTTCAGTTAATGATTAATCACTTTCAACGCTATAAACCTCTGAAGTTCAAACGGCGTCGTTAAGTAACAATCATGTGATAACTACGTTTCCATACAGTAAATTCTGTGTCCAAAGTCACCTTGCCCTTTCTGCTGAGCAGCAAATATAAATCGACGGATGGGATCTTCCTGAGAAGCCGATAGTAGTAATCTAACAATTCCCCGCCGTTTACAGAACCCGAAGGCTCATTTTGCGTTCACAAGAGCCAACCAGCAGTTCCTATCCGGAATCAGACTTACTCAATCCACATCCTAATCAACTGTAAGAGCCGGGAAACCTCAGTCAGTATAGTCACTACCTTCGGGCTGGACGACTGGGGTTCGATCCGGGACGGGGGCAGAGTATTTCTCCTCTAGCCTCTGCGTCCAGACCGGCTCTGGGGCCTACTCAGCCTCCTATCCAATGGGTACCGGGGTCCTTTCCCGGGAGTAAAGCGTGGCCGGTGCGTGATGCTGACCACTCAAACCCATCTACTGCCGAGGTTAAGAACGAGTAGGAGCTGTACCACCTCTCCATGGTTACACATCAAACGAATAGCTGACAACTACTCTAAATTCATCCGCCCGAGCTGGGTCTTGCTACGTTACACGTGGGCGGAGGCAGAGTCATTAAGTCGTGACGCTACAGTTCCTGTTCCCGTGCATGACTCCACGACATACGGCCAAGTATTGTTAAGCAACAGTGTAGAAGAATGCTACTGTCTGACTAGTAGTGCTTAAACAGACCACTAAAAGTGGAGGAATTTACATGTAAAAGAATTTATAGTTTAGATGCGTCATGTTTGTGTTTTCAATTCATACATATATTTATTCTTCAAGTCTATACATAAACTATTTTAATATTGATGTTAAAAATTAAAATTGATATAAATATTTCGCGCTATTCATCGTTTACTCGATGTTTCAATCTGCGCTATATATTACAACATGTTTCGATGTCTCAGCATCATCTTCAGGTTTTATTTTTAAAACTATTCTATATCTTTTAATGCACGCTTTTCAGTATTTGTCGATTGTAGGTTGTAGTTGTGGATGTTCCTTTTATCTTCTGATTCTTTTGCATATTTATGTGGCGTATTATGTAAAAGAATGTTTCACTTTATAACACAACAGCGGCAATATTATTATCAATATTATTTAAACACCGCAGCAGTATTTTACGACTGTGGGGCGGATTGGATTAATTTTATTATTTCCACAAATGCTAGCGTCCAGACCAATTTTCACCGATGCTAAGCAAATCGATTTCTATTCATCCGACCTCTAAACAATTCCGGATTCATTTAATTTGTCCCCTTTTCAATGTAAATTCCGTTTGTCCCTTAGTAATTTTCTGTCCTTCCATTTAATGACCCTATTAAATTCCGGGGTAGCATTTGCATTCTTTATTTCGCCTATCTTTTACACACATTAATGTTCAAGAATTTAATTACTTCAGATTCTGCACTTGATCCACTTTACCTCAAGTTCAAACCATATTCTGCTTCTCTGTGACCTTCGGTTGTAATGGATTAGGCACGTAGAGATTGAAAATTAATTCTGAAACAATAACTCTTGATACTTGGTGGAAATCCTTGACCTGCAAACTTTCCTCAGGAACACACGAAAGAATACAACGCAGACACAGCCATCCCTCCGGAATTTCAACCCGCGATCAAAGCCTGTACGCGGCCTAGTCCATAAAGCTACATACATTTAAACATAAAATTGATTAATTAACAACAAAACATAACATAATCGAATTATTTAGGAAAAAATTAAACGTTTAAGTGTTTGTGTTCTCATCAAATTTACGGTACTTATGAAACGAGATTATTTTCAAGTAAATTGTCACTGATGCTTAACAAAGTTTCACTCCGACAAAAACCATCCCATTACGCGCCATGTAGGCGAACAGGGGAGAGAATTATAGCTCCTAATGGTTCTCAACCTCGGTACTAGATGGGAGTGAGTAGTTAGTGTCAGTTACTTCACAGTAATTGCGATGCGTACTTCTATTTTACAGGTCTTAAGGTAATATTGTAGTTTATTTTAAAACGTATGACATTTGTAAACTTCATTCGCAGCTTGGACACCCCTTGTTCTTAAGAAACTGGAGTAGATAACTAGCATGGCCTCATTCAATGAATATAAATATAGCAAAGGGCCCTCCTGCACTGTAACCCGGATACATGGTGGCAGTTGAGAGATGACTGTTCTTCTACTTTGAGCCTTGCAAACGATAAATTGCAGCAAATAATATTTAATAAAATGATTTTTCCCTCCAAGAAATTATACTCCATCATCCTCATAAATTGTGATTATGTTTAGTACAAGTTTTTCTGTTTATTATTAGAAACAAATTAAATGGCGATAAGCCGAATCACTGAATGTTGAAGCGAGTGGTACACATACTTACCACTACCCTACAGAGGGTTAAACACAGGTCTCTTGTGCTCAAGAACGAAAGGGACATTCTTGAAGAGCAATTTGTGTTCCTCGTTTTGCTAATCGCTCCGGTTTGTCTGTTACCTCAGAATAGGTTACGTTAACCCATTAAAGGCCACCGGTAACTATACGTACCATATGGTTTAATAAACAGTAAGTTTGAATTTTGCCCACAGAATGTATTTATAGATTTCACAACGTTCTCTGAACATGGAGCCATTTTTTCTGTAAACAGCATGAAACGACTGAGCTTTGTAACAGATGAGTATTGTGTAAGGTACAGGCTGAAGTTTTACGTAGTATCCACATAAAATTCGGCTTCAAAAGGTCAAGTTAGTTTACGTCAATTTAAATTACATTAGGTTAGGTTAGGTTAGTTAGGTCTCATTATTGATTGAAACACACACTTTTTACAAATTACATACTGCATAGCTGTTAATTATTCTCTGGTGTCTAATTAAGAACCACACCACAAAGACGTATAGGGGATCAAAGGTATAGCTCCTCGCATTCTTAATTTATTTGATAGATGGAAGTGAGTGGTTAGTTTTACGTACTGACATTAACCTCGTTACTCAATGTACAGAAGGCTGGATGGATCCCAAAGCCCATTCTGGACGCTGTGCCGAAAAGAAAAATCTTGCCCTGTCGGGAATCGAACGCCTGTCGTCCAGACACGACACTGACTGGCTCTGTAGAGTTCAGTTTAACTGAAACTGAATCCTTTACAAGGTGAAGTAGGATAACAGATTCTTTCCCTTATAATTCCGGCTGAATTCAGGCCCTTATGACGTCAAAAGCATCTCTTACGAAGCGGAAGGAAGATGAAAATGTCTAATTACTGCTTTAATTTAGAAACGTTTAGATAAGCCACGTTAGTCTTATATTTCTGTGTTGTTTCTTTCAAGAGGCAGGTCTACAGAGTAAGGAAGATGGGAGTCTTCTGGGTTGTACTGCCGTATAGTGTGGTAGATCGCCATGATGACGGAGGCAGCAAGCACTTCTGAAACGTCGTTAAACTTCTACTAAACCATAGGGGAGGACGGGGGAATGGCGGTCAGTGGGTAATGCCGGTCAGGCACTTTTCTGATGAACGGTACCAGATAGAAGCTTCAAGCTGGTGCTGACATCTAGTGCTTGATTCAGTGAAGTTCAACAGCGTATTCCGCCATTTGCTTCAGGTGCAGTTACTGAGATAGTTGCACGTGTCTACTTTGTGCTCCAGTGACATAATACTTGACATTGAAATATCTGAGGTGAGTGAACTTTCTTTGAATTATATGAATTTTTCTTGTGGGTGTACATAACGTGCGAGAGTTATAACTGCGTAGATGATTATGAATAAATGTGCTATTTCACGGCAACATGCCTTTCGTTTGAGGTTACGCGTTTGGGGTAATGGGGGGTCAAGGATCTCCATTACCTAAGGTGAGTCCATGGACACATTGCAGAAAAAGCAGGGACAAGCAGCATTCGGAGATTATGACAGGGACACCCATGAAGGGTTCTTTAGAAAGCGAGGCATTAAAGAGAAATGCAAGAGCACAGAACAGAAGTAGGCAAACAGCAATACTTCCAAAGAAAATGCAGAATAAGGAAACAAGCCTCCAAGAGAGAAAGAAACGCTGCAGGAAGAATCTAAAGAAACAACTGGACGTAAGATTTGAGGTTCTCACAGCGGTGAGTCTGAAGATTTCTGTCTTCTGGGTTGTTGCGCTGTGTAGTCTGGTCGATGTTAACCAACG
>NW_019059684.1:78903-97315 GCF_000696155.1 Zootermopsis nevadensis
GTGTGAATGGAGTAATTGTTGGGATGCCACGGAGAAACCGGGGAAGCCCCCGGAGGAAAACTCCGTGTTGCCTTGACCACGGCCTTGCCCAACACAAGTTATAAATTCGGGGCACCGCCGGGAATCGAACCCGAGACCCCAGGATTACAAGGCCAGCGTTCTAACCGCTAGACCACCGTGGCTATTCTTATTCCATATAGAGCAAATAAATTTGTGTACATCGGAACGCTGTTTCGGCTCCTGCTTTGATCAATTCGGCCAGAATCTGATCAGAATACAGGGATTTATACTATTTTAGCTTTTGGATAGCAGTCTCAAAATTTACCGCAAAAATATGAACTTTATGAAATAATGGTTTACGACGGGATATGGTCCGGGTGTTTTATCTCTAGAACTACTAACAGATTTTATTAAATTCTGTTGAGGAATTTTAATGTGTATTTCACTGAAATATACCATTCCACCTGTTTGTCTGGAATGTATACAGATATAATGGTAGAACTGTGGTACACTGGCAACTAAATTTAAAAAGTGATTCAATTTTCAGACATAATCTTCAGTTAATGGAGAGAACCCAGAACATTTTCACTAATGAAAATCTTATTTTTATGGGTGGAATCTTTCAGTGCTCAGGCATCTGACGAACATAATATCATTCCCGCTTTCCTTCATAAATTAAACGAAACCATAAACTCGATAAGACCTGCAAAATTAAATTTGTTCCAAGCGATTTATTCTTACTGGAAAGTCATAAAATTACCATTGGAAGAATGCAGCTACTTAGATTTACCGGAAGGTCTAATGCTCTTGTTGTAACGAAACAATCCGTAAACTGAAAAATTAAGAACGGCGAAATATTGAAAACTCCTATAGGATGGATGACATGTAGTGAAATCATGTTCATACAATGTGTAATAAGAGTCTATCGTTTTGTTAAAAATCTTGGAGGAGGCATGAACACACAGACACAATTTTGCCATACGAATATACCTGCCTATTCTTATACAACAAGGGTTTTAATATAACAATCAGAAGTAGGCTTACAGATACAAAAAAATTATCACCATGCTGTCAAAGATTTTCAGACATGTTGAGGATGCAGATGGTGAGGGAAATAGCCAACTTATGAAATTAAAGCAGCTCTGGACGTCTTAGTAACCACATTTCTTGGTTGTTAAAAGTTTTTAATAATTTTAATTGAATATTATCAATAGAAACGCTCTTTATAAAAATGAACGCGTGCTACAAATGCTGGCAATGAAAATAATTAGCGACTACGTCGGAAAGTTGAGCTTATCTACATGCAGCGTCAGATACGAATTATCGATCGTGGATTCTTTAGGTATCGAGAATGTACTTACAGCTTATCACTATAAGTTAACCTGTTTCATTACAACATAACTGATAGGCGAGCTAATGAAAATCTATCTATAAGTGCCATTTATTTCTGGTTATTACCACAACGAGGAAAAAATTAGGCTTGATAATACTGGTAACAACATGAAGTCCGATCAGACAGAAATCCAGCCGTTAAAAGATAAATGTATTTCTTCAGAAATATTTCGAATTGAAATATTCTCTGAAACGCGGAGAAAAAACAAGAAGGTATCCCCTTTAAGGACAAGAAATTTTAACGTATTCTGAAATTCTATCATAGAATATTGATGGACACATTTAGTGCAAGACACCGAGTAAAAATTAAATAATGTAAATATTTATGGATTTAAATTACTGTCTATACTTCTCAAATAAACCAAATTTGATTCTATTTAAATTTTTGCAGGCTTATATTTTTCGGATTGCCACATGTATTTCCTTACGATCCATTCGTGTGGGCGTCGGCTTTCGCTCTTCGTCCGATAAGAAACTTGGAAGGCATTCTTTTGAGTTACACAGCCTTTTAAATATACGATCAAGGTCGTGACCTTTGAAGTGAATATTAGTATACATTTTCAAAGGGAATGTTGCCTTGATCCTTTTTCTGATGAGTGCTTTGTTGTATTCCAATCGTGAAATGAAACAGTTCTTTGAGATTACATAACCTCAATGTGGATCTCAAATATCACGGTACCAGAAGACCAGCTACGATGATTATCTGTGTTACGTGTGCATAATCTCGTGTCTTTCTGACATAGAATTTCTAATATAATCGTGTTTATTATTACGTACGCAAAATGGCGATTGGTGACAAAGTTATTTATAATTTATGATTGGCTCAGCGGAGTTTTACTTTGAGAGAACACAAAAGGAAGGCAAATACGCCTTCTGGGAGATTGAACCGTATAGTCTGGTAGAAATTTACCGACGTTTCAGAGGTGCTTACTGCCTCCATCATCAGGGCGATAAGTCCTTTCATGTTTAAAATTATACAAATATTTTTTTTATTATTATTATATTTCCTGTACCCATGTAAGTAGATACCAACAAGCCGACACTGGTAACTTCATTTAGGGCAGTTACTATCTCCGTGAATTACGGTCCTTCTTGAAAACCTAATAATCATTCAGCTAGTCAAGAAATTTCCACCGCCTTTCAGGGAACCCTAAATTTTATTACAATGCTCACAATACCCTCCCATTAGACTCTATTCTGAACCAGATGAAGATATTCAGTACCCCGAAACTTGTTTAAGACTAATTTTATTTTCATATTCACATTACGCCTAGGTCTTCCAAGCCGTCTCATTTTCCAGGTTTTCCAATGCCACTTACAGTAATGTATTATATTATACAAATCAGGCTGCTAAAGTTTCAAACCAGTATCTGGTAAGCTGAGGTACTGTCCCATAGTAGCCTACGATTTCATAAACTCATCTGTAAGATGTTATGAGAAGAAAGGGGTACGCCATTGAATACACATATTTTCGAGATTTTACTCACCTAATTGCGCCTGCTGTTCATTAATTATTTCAGTTACAGATATCGTACAAATTATTAATTATATATCACACTATGGATATACTACATAGAATCAGAAACTAACTTTACTGTAGGACTAGCAACGTCGTTAACTATTCGTCATATCCATAAATGTGAGAAATCAAAGTTTCAGACATTGAGTCTAATCACTTCCATGCTTTATGCAGTGTGCTAATTTGGTGCAGAACCGTTTTAAAAGAACTGGTGAACTTCACAGAAAAGTATAATTGTATTTTACAGATACTTACCAAAATTTAATTCACCCGACAGCTTTCTCTGAACACCGGCTCCACCAGTATAAAAAAACATCCTGTAAAAAAATGAATAAAATATAGCCATTTCAAAATATCTTTCAAGTAAGCAAGTGTAAATTTATGATGCAATATAAGTGCTGTTATATAACTATCTAAAAACTTTAAAGCTCGTATACATCCATCTTCGTTCCATCATTACTGTGCGTAAGATAACAAGATTGTTTCACCATTAGATTATCTAACGTCGAGTATGTACGTATCGTAGAAAATATATGAAAATTTTACGAGTCAATATAGACCTTTAAGGAAGCTGTAGTAGTCTATTTCACGACAATACCCTAGCATTTTCTTAAAGATTAAGAACGCGTAGCAAGACTAAAGGAAAGCTGAGATTTGAAACGAGTACGTTACTGACAAAAGTCCGACGTCTTACCGTCAGCTAAATTTATTCGACTCAAGTCTTCACAATTTGATTGGTTGATCTCTTCTTTTATAACCTAACAGATCATGCATAATTGAAAACATCTTTGAGGAGCAGCTAGCCATGTTTAACAATGAAAAACTCTTATTCTTTACCTCTTGATTTTCTCTGTCCCACTAACGTAACCTGCAAACAGGACTGGCAGAAACGTCATAAACTGGAATTTAAAATTTTTCGAACACTTCAACTTATAAAATTGTTATTTTTATTGTTATATATGTAATGTTTTCTTAAATAATGTTATGATTAAATGACAATTATAGGAATTACACACTGTTTCAAAAAGCTGGAAAAAGAATTAGTATGATGATGGATTGGTAGGTATTTGGAAGGAAGCGGTAATTGCCTTGTTTTGGGTACTTTCCCAGCATTTTCCTGGAAGAACTTGAGGAAACCATGAAACAGACTGCAAAAGGTAGGTAGAAGGAAATGAATTGTAATTCTGAAACTTCAAATGCCACAATCAAAATAATTGTTTCCTGTGTACCGCAATCTCAAGAGAACAAAAGAAACAAAAAAGCTAATAATTATGCAGACTACTGTGTCAAAATATCACAGCCATTTCTTAAAATTTTATGTAAAATACTTGTTTCAAAGACAAAATAGTCACGTATGTTACAAAATTATTATACAAGCTGTCTAATTATAAAATCGTCACTGGCCACTTGATAGTATTATTTCAAATCAAGCCAGGTTTAGTTACTGATTAATGCCTACAATATTGATTCTAGTGGGACGGGTCAGTCGTCTGAATCATTTTCTTCCTCAGAGGTCTCGTCAAAGCTGATAAGAGAAAACACATATTTCTATTTTCTATTAAAGTTTCTGTTTCCCAGTTCTCCTTCTTCAGCTTCTCTGTATGCCATACGTAATTTTCCGAAACTGTTGGTGTTACGTGAAGGTTAAGAAACTACATTTGTACCTCTCTGTATACATTCTATAACAAAATTCCACAAGATTAATAATAGAAAGAATTTCATGTGTCAGTGCAAGTAATTTAATTAAAAGAATAAACCTGCTCCAGTGATTCCTGCCACATGTTTTTACGGCTTCCGTTGCAAACCAATTTCGACCAATCTTAGTGTTGTAGTACATTTTAGCCTGTGAACAAACCAGTTCAATGGGATTAGAATGGTGATGGTAGCTGTAAAACTTGGTGCCATGTCCTTCTATCAATTCTAAACCTTCCAAAGAATGTTATATAACACATGTTTACAGTTAATAGCAGAATTAAATGAAATTAGAATGAAAGTAATTAAATATTCCTCATACTGGTATTTACAGAGCAAATTAATCACACTCTCAGGTACATTTACAGAACTTCTATGAACCCTGAAGAGGCAGACATGCAGTTAAAAACTTATATAGCCATTTATTCATGGCATTTTGCTGAATGAAGCAGGGGGCAACCCTAAATTATACTTGAGGTATAATTTGTTCACAGATGTAAATATTAATGAGATCGTCTCACTTCTCTCTTGATATGTTGGCAGAATGCAAGATAATATACCAGGTATTTGTTGTTTGTTTTCTCTTCTTAACAGAATGGTTGGTGCCACAACTCCACATCTTTGATTCATTGCCATTCTTCTTCTTCCTGACAGGTATTAGGCCATAAGGCCCGTTACGGTCCATCTTTTTATAGGGAAGCCTATGAAACTTGTACTCCTGAGCTGATATTTTAAAATTTCCTTAGGGATCCATCCATCGTTCATCCTGTCCGGATAAGATTTCCAATTGTGTTGATAGTGTTGCGTATATTCTATAGCTGGATCCATATTTAATTCCTGTAACACTTCCTCGTTTCGTTTATGGTCCCATTTTATACGTCCTGCTGTTCTTCTCATAGATTTCATCTTGCAGGCTGTTAATGTTTTTGTCAAAACTTTTAATTGTCCATGCCTCGCTTCCGTAGCAGAGGACTGGTCTTGCTAAAGTTTTAGAGTTTCGTAAGCGAGTTTGTTGTAGGGGATGACGGGGGAATGGTGTTCAGTGGGAAATGCCGGTCAGGCACTTTTCTGACGAACGGTACCAGATAGATGCTTCAAGCTGGTTCTGACATCTAGTGCTTCATTCTGTGAAGTGCGACAGCGAATTAAGCCATTTACTTCTGGTGCAGTTATCGAGATATTTGCATGTGTCTGTTTTGTGCTCCAGTGATCTAATACTTCACATTGAAATATCTGAGGTGAGTAAACTTTATTTGAATTATATGCATTTTTCTTATGGGTTTACATAACATGCGATAGTTGGATATTATAACTGCGTAGATGATTATGAATAAATATGTGCCATTTCACGGCAACATCCCTTTCGTTTCAGGTTACGCGTTTGGGGTAATGACGGTCAAGGATAGACATAAACTACGGTGGGTCCACGGACATCTTGCTGAAAAAGCAGAGGCAAGCAGCTTTCGGAGATTGTGACAGGGACACCCATGAAGGGTTCTTTAGAAAGCAAGTCATTAAAGTGAAATGCAAAAGCACAAATAGAAGTAGGCAAACAGCAATATTTCGAAAGAAAATACAGAATAAGGAAACTAGCCTCAAAGAGAGATAGAAACACTGCAGGAAGAATCTGAAGAAACAGCTGGACTTGACTTCATCAGAAGAGGACACCGACATACACGATCAAAATATTCTTGACGAAAATAAAGTGGATGACATAGAAACAGATTGTGAAAAATTTGGGAAAGACGGAGAACTCTGGTATAGATGCACAGGCTGTGGTATCTGGGCACATGCAGAACGCAGTGGCTGGGAATTTACGGATGGTTATCTTTGTGTTCTGTGTTTGAGAAGAAGAAATACAAAATGAAAAAGGTTATTGAAGACTTCTATCTTAATATTCCGTTAGAATTTGTACGTTCAAATGATATTGATGTGTACACATTTTGTAAATTAAGATATATGCCTATTATTTACTAAGAAAACATTTACTTCAGTGACATCTTGAAGCTCAAATAGTGACCGTCATTACCCCTAAGGGTGGGGAATACCGGTCAAAGCTACGTCTTCAGTTATCATTTCCTACAAATCTTTTGTTACGTTCAACGTATTTTATACTGCGTACTTAAGAAGTAGACCCTTCAGACTAAATACCAGTTTATATAAAGTTTCAACTTTTCGGTATAATTTTCGTTTTATCTAGCTTTTTTCTGAAGTGACCGTCATTTACCCATTCTCCCCTACTTAAGTTCTGTGGCATATTCTTATTTCGGTTTTATTATTATTTTATTTAGTGTTCTGTCTGACGACAGGTCCATATGAACAGGATCCTTCCATCCTTTTCTCGGACTGGGACCTGTTCATATACGTTCTTGGCAGATGATCCAGAAGGGGTTTGCCATTGCCTTCTTCTGTGTGTGAAGGGAGTAATTGTTGGGATGCCACGGAAGAAAACTCCGTGTTGCCTAGACCACCTCATCTTATTATTATTTAGTGTTCTGTCTGACGACAGGTCCATATGAACAAGATCCTTCCATCCTTTTCTCGGACTGGGACCTGTTCATATAAGTTCTTGGCAGATGATCCAGAAGTGATTTGCCATTGCCTTCTTCTGTGTGTAAATGGAGTAATTGTTGGGATGCCACAGAGACCGCCATTTGCCCATTCTCCCCTACGACGCAACGACCCAGATGATAGCCGTCATAAAAACCTGAAATCTCACCCAGTAAGCCTAAATAATAATCAGAATATAGACAAATCGCCTGAAAAACACACATGTTCCATTCTTGTTCTCAGTTCCTCCAGGCAAAGCTCGGGGTGGCGACCTGAATCCGAAAGACGTTTCGAACGCCGGTATGGTTATCAGATATTGTGAGACATTCCATAGTTTCTAGAGATGAAAGCCGGGAGAATACCTTAAAATAAAACAAGACCGTCTCCTTATAAATCTTTACCTATCGATCACACGATAGATCGTCGCTCTTTGATCTTTACAAATTAAACAGAGTCGTTAAGTAACCAAAGGAACAAGCCTCATTCACTCTCTCAATAACGTCTTCTTCAGAACAATTAAATTCTGTTTTAAAAGGTTTGTGACAGTAAAAATTCTGCAGCTTCTCAATTCTTCTTCCTTCACGGCAAATTAAATGTAAGTCAATTAACGCGCAAGGAATACTACAGAATTGGATAAACTTATCAGTCATGCTCGCTTTCAATGCGGGAGCTTACACAGACGAATCGCAGCGTAAAAAAATAAATCAATAAAAAACTAACGTATTTACAGAATATTTTATTGCAAAGGCAGGAAATCAAACAATTCTCTTATTAAACATCTTTTCCCCACTGTAGCACTGCACTCTACTGTCCATGAAACTTTTGCCTTACATGGACCACGAAGATTCGTCATTAGGATGATCAAATGAAAGAGGATATGGGTCAGACGCGTAGCACGCATAGGAAAGATAAAACATGCAAACAAAATTCTTGTTTCATACACTGAACGAAAGAGGTCTGCGCACAGATAAGAGGATAATATCAAAACAGAGATAGAAGTGTGTATAGATTATTCGATCCGGACAGAGTCCAATGTCTGTCTACTGTAACAAAGATCTGGGTTCATTAAAAGATGGAGAACTTGTTCACTAGTTGAGTGAGTGTCACTTCTCAAAAAGGGAAGTTAAGAGTTAAAAAAGATTTGAGGTTCTCACGGCAATGAGAACGAAGATGGCTGTCATCCGGGTTGTAGCGCCGTGTAGTCTGGTAGAAGTTTATCGACGTTTTAGAGGTCCTTGATGCCTCCATCATCAGGGTTATGATCACCCTGATGATGGAGGCAGACTACAACCCAGAAGACAGCCATCTAAGTTAAGAGTTTACTCACGAGAAAACTTTTAATCTTTGCAGTATGGAGCCACGCGGAAGTCCGACAGCAATAAATCTATGTATTCTAGCTGAGAAAACAATACCCTAATTCGGTCAAATTCTGTGTACAAGTTAATTTAAGAAACTCCGTCACCGCGTTTACTAGTGTCCTCCAGTGGATCCTATGCTAAACTATTAAGTCTCAACGAACATCTTCATAAGTCTTGTTACCGTAATTTTAAGTATAATTTGAAGTACGGACATCACCACCATACGAAAATGACATACCACTACCGGTAGGCATGCTATCCGATAGCAAGTCTACTGAACATTAAATGCATATCATTTATGCTAGTCTCTTGCACATATGTAAATATTTAACCACTTTGCGTTTACATAGTTCTTCTGAAGTACTGGTTGATTCAAAGTCCCTGTGCACCTGTAATAACCACAAGAGTTGAAGTGGAATAAGAATCAAAAGTCCGTTTAAAACACTTTTTTGAAGAGTCGAATGCCCAGAAGATTCCTAATGATAACACTGTATAATCAATTAGCGGGAAACAAACTTCCCAAGATTAAAAAAAAACTGCTTGTGACCTTCAATTATTCAGTCTTCACAATGCAAAGATTTTAGAACGCGCGTTATCCTCTGGTCAATTAAGTTATTAACTTCAAAGTGTTTCCAAGTATCCAAGTCTACGTTAATCTTGATTCCGCCTTAGGACACAAGTAGGATACACGCATTTTCATTGTTTCTGAAGTGGAAACAGTAAAATTCTATGAAAAGGAAAAGTATCATTGACAAATACTTTGAATAAAAATTTCCTTGGATATCATCCATCGTCTAGTAAATATAAAACGTAAAACGACGTTTCGGAGATGGGACTCTATCTCCGTCTTCAGGTTCCTACACAGTTGGGCCCACTAGATAGAGCTAATCCCTATCTCCAGAGATCGGGATCCCATCTCCGAAACGTCGTTTTACGTTTTATATTTACTAGACGATGGATAATATCCAAGAAAATTTTTATTCAATTGACTCTTCACCATCGTCAAGAAGTTTTAGACAAGTACTTTGTTCAATCTTCTCGTACAGCGCGTTTCTACAGCACAGCTTACAGGCCTTTACCTTCTAATGGTAAAATATGTGTATGTATGTGTGTAAAACAGATTTAATTAAACCACATTTATTAATTTGCCGTTTATTTAACGACGCAACAGCATCGAATGACAATGATTAGTGAATAATTAACTAGAAAGGATATAAAAATAAACGGTCATGGTATTATCCCAGTATTTGCCTGGAGGGACCTTGGAAAACCACGACAAACCTCAATGAGATTAGTCATTTTTCAAGCCGTTATTTGAACTGATACCTCACGAAAAAGAAGCAGTTATGATAACCACTCGACAACGGTAAAATATATTTTATCAGTAAAATATATGTGCATCCGGAAGTCGATTAGATCATTGATGTTAACTGCTGAGATAACCACGATGACTAATACCTCACTAGACGGATTATAATGCGTGTTTACTCGCTTGGTTAAGACAGAATGACGTATGTGGGTCAAAGCTGTTTGCCTTTGCCATCAATCATAAGCGGGTGATAAAAGACCAAATTAGATGAGACTTCATTGTGAAAAAATTACTACACTGGGTTTAGTTCAGAAGAAGCGAAGTTGGTAAGACTGCCGCATGAGTCGATGCTATGGCATCACGTATCGCAATCAGCTGGTTTACAACTACTTCACCTGCAATAAACACGCCCTGAGTTTCAACAATGAAATTCTGTTGCCGTACTTTCTAGACGCCATAAAATTTCATGTGTTGCGGATTGCAGCACTTCATGGCGCCCGGGAAGAAATAACAAAATTCAGCATTTCCACTTCGAAACTCAAAGAGTCGCGTTATCGAAGTTTTCGATACTTTCGAAACAAAAGTTTTTACAGTTGATACTGAACAATATTTCAAGAAAGGAACAAGAATGGTTCTAGTCAAACAATGTGTCTAACCGAAATTTTTAAAAAAAAATACTACTAGCAGAAAACAGGCCCACAATATTAATACAGTTGTTAAGAAACGTTAACATTTAAATTCACGGCCTTTTATGGAATCAAAATCTACACTCCTATTTCCATAACAGCCCGCCAGTGGTCCTTATCTGAAATCCACACCCTCACATCCTAATTTTATATCCATTTTAATATTATTCTTCCATCTACGCCTAGGTCTCCTACCTGATTTATTCCTTCGTTTTTTTTCGACTAAACTTTTATACGTATTTCTCACCTTTCCCAAGCTGTGTCGCATCCATCTCATTTCTCTTGGTTTTATCTCCCTAACAGACTTTAAGAATTAGCCCACAAATTATGAGACTGCTGATTCAGAATAATTTCGTATTCATTGTGAACTCTCATACGAACTCCGCAGCTGATTGGGTGTTGTGGTGGACTTCAACCTCGAGGGGGGCAAGCAATACAACGATTTCGGTGCGTGTAGTATCTCGTTTTGGTCCAGTGGACGTTGAGGGGTTGGTTGCCTTGGAAACTTGTTACCAGCACCTGCCTGTCTGCCCCGCTTCCTTCCCAACGCCCCCAAGCGAACAAACAGTAGCCAGCGGCTTCACACCCACCGCCTTCTACTGTTTAGAATACGTAAGAATCGATATCAGTGAAAACTTCTTCAATTACCGGCAGCTGATGCTGCCAATAAGTTCAGAATCACTGTGCAAGACGGTGGAGCGGTAACGGGAAGTGCTCGGTTCGAATCTCGGTAAAATATTTTCTATCTCAACAAATAATTTTCGTAGTCTTACTCATTTCCAAAATGGAATGCCGGTATAGTACCTTCAAATAAACGAGAACCTCCAACTTCGAATCCTTACTTCGTAGTTCATTGTGATTAGTGAATCTCATTCGATGTTTTGGAACTGACAGCGCGTCGTTAAATACTTAAAAATAAAGCCGCGCAGAATATCTTATTGTAAGAACAAGCAGGTAAGTCACAATTAAGTACCGACTTAAAGAAATTATATCTCTGAAACAAACTTGCGCGACAAGATTATGAAATGATTCGTATCATATACACAGTTTTGTTGACTTCAAAGTCATAATTTATTTAGATCGGGACCTAATTGTGACCCATTCTGCATTTCCGCAATAAAAACAGGATAAAACTGGGCCCCAAGATACTTATTAACTTCCCTGTGTGTAATCATATTTTACTAAAATTTGATGAATTATCAATAATGCATGCCTAATTAAAATGTACTGCGTTAAATTATGTAAAAGGATTTCAAAAAGTTAGTTTAAATAAAATTAAAAAGAATGAAGAATAAGGGGTTTCATTATTTTAACTCTTCACCAAATATGATTAAGATATCAAACCAAGGAGTACAGCATGTAGCACGCACGGACTCTTGAGAAATGCATACAAAATCCCAGTCTGAAGCGTAAACGGAAGATACAGTTCACAAGACATAAGTTTAATGTGAGGAAAATATTAAAGTCGACCTTAAATAAATTTGGTGGGGCGCTGCGTGCTGGATGTATTTGGATTCATAGTTTCCAGTGGCGGACTGTAGAAAGGCGGTAATGAGCCTTTGTGTTCCATAAAATTCGGATAATTTTTAGGACAGCTTAACGACTATTGGCTTCTTAAGGAGTTTTCTACATGGTCTTAGTTCAAACAAAAAAGAACGTTCAATACCTGCGTTATCTACGTTAAGGTTAGCAGAAACTATAAATTAATAATTATAAAGTTACAGTTACAATTACACATCTTAAATCTGTCAGAAATAACCTCAAATATTTTCACCGTCGTGAAGTGTAAAATGTTAGGTACGCTCATGATCTGTCAACACGCCGAATTTCATGTCTAGTTCCGATGTTTTATTAGCTACCATCATATAAATGTAATAGCTTTAGGTTGGCAGCTACGTGTTTGAATTACATTCTTGCAAAATGTTGCGTAGTTTTCTAACATCTATTACAACAACACGCATCAAGTGCTGTTATTGTTGCGACAATCTGCTTCCTGCTTATCACAAAGCAAGCTGAAAGTTTAGCGGAAGCATAGTCAAACATTTGTTCAATGTCAGTGGAAATTAAAAAGAATAGAAACATTGAATTCTGAAACATAAGAACTGAAGTCAAGTAATGTAACTCTCAGTCAAAGTTGTTGAACAGGAAGGCATCTAATCCAACCTAACCTAACCTTATCTAAGATAACCGTACATAACCTAAACTGTCAATAGAATGAATATGGTTGCCTTCTGGGTTGTTGCGCCGTGTAATCTGGTAGAAGTTTACCGACGTTTTAAGGCGATAATGGAGGCAGCAAGGACCTCTGAAATGTCTGTAAACTTCTACCAGACTACACGGCGCAACAAACCAGAAGACAGGCAATAGAATACTTAAATGTACAGAGAATTTATACCTGAGGACGGTTATATATAACCGAAACATGTCGTAAGAGACGTTCCAATTTGTAAATCGATCATTCGATGCGGAACGTGAAATGATATTTTAAATATTTTATATTTTATTATCTTATTAAAATTGTGATTTGACGGAAAATATTAAAATATTAACGAAATATTATAAAACAAAACAGAGCTGGACTGAGTTAAGATGTAAGACATTGGTACAGCACTGACTCTGGACTCTGCTGGTTTACAGCGGATTCTAAACGCAAGGGATAGTAGGTGTGTACAATAAGTACAGTGCAATGCCACAACACGGCAAACAGGTGTTGTGTTGTACACGAACGATTTGGACAGACGCCAATGGCTGTGACGTCACTGGCATTCAAAACATTTCTACCGCATGAGTAACAAAGAATCCGTCGTGACTAAAGAAATAGAAATTAAAATAATTTCTGCATCATAAGTAGTAGTCTACATCCCGAAAAGCATAAGATAGACTGGATATGTAGCATACATGTTTAAAATACTATAGTCACGAAACATAAATATAAAATAATGATTGGTGGACCGAGGCACGGATGGGAGGATACTATTTAAATGTATCTTGGAAAAATATGTGAATATGTAGACTGGATTCAAAAGGATCAGGTTATGGTAGATTTATAGTAGCAACTTCTTTTAAACACGATTATGAACTTTCATGTTCCATGTGAGGCGCGGAATTCCTCGACTAGGTGGGAAACGATTACGCTGAAGATGACTGTCTTCTGGGTTGTTGCACCGTGTAATCTGGTAGACGTTTACCGACGTTTCAGAGGTCCTTGCTGCCCTGATGATGGAGACAGCAAGGACCTCTGAAACGTCGTTAAACTTCTACCAGACTACACAGTGTAACAACCCAGAAGACAGCCATCTTCAGACTCACCGCCGAGAAAACATCAAATCCTACATAACTATTACGTTCTCAAGAAAGACTTGCAACATGGAGAATTAAACTGGTCCATCTTTTTAATTCCGTATAAATGTCATGTCATTTGGGTAACAAATTCTCCGGCATCGCGAAATGCAGGTAGGGGTTACTGTGAGCAGATACGAACTCCACAGTCTTCAGTGTAGATTTCTTCTCCATATAGGCCACCAATTTCAATCAAAATCCATTGACGTGTTATGAGATCAAATGGGTCGTTATGCACTTAATTCTGTAGATGCCCGGAGATCACTCAACTAAGTCTAACATCAGCACTGACATGCGTGAGCCAGTACTCTGCGTGAGACGCGACGCATCTGCTGGAAGGAGTTTTTGTCAAGGATGCTGAGACCCCTAGAGTCACTACATTGACGATCCCAAAACGTACAGCACAGAAACAAGACCACGAACTTTGTCGTAGAATCCCCGGACGTACAAAGATTTTGTGGTGACTAAACTGGCTTGTCTTTTAATTAATAGAATGGCTTTGGATTCAGTCAATATTATTTTACTTTTCAAATTAAAGTCGGCCGGATCTGGAAACACGTCACTAATCTCCCTCTAATTTTGATATATTGAATGATGAAATGTTGTATGGTCATTGTGCCATGGGAGGCTACCCTAAAATATGCCAACATGACGGATGGATGGATGAACTTCTGAGGTGGGAACGATATTAGCGGCACTTATATAGGGCCATAAAATAGTATTCAACCTTGACACTAAATCTTTGTGCAATGCAAAACAACAAGGAGAGCTGTATGAAACAATAACAGAAATCCACTCAAACATGATTCGATCCAATACCCACTAGCGTACGAGTCCAGAACGTCACTACGAAGGTAACTCAAAACTGTGTTATATAACTATGGATTTACATCATTTAAAGATGTAAGAATTAACAACACATGATTTGCAAAGTTAAAAATTATAATTGTCTTAGAAAGATATGTTCTCCTTTATGAAGCTTTTCATTTATAATTAACGGTTCAAGCGACATTCCATCATATTTCTTAAACTATATATTGTATTTATTTATTAGTTTGTAATATGTATAGAAACAAAGCCAATGTTCCCCATTAAAACTGTGCTGATCAAATCATAATCAATTTCCGTTAAAGAAACGACTCAAAACAATAAAAAAAACGTTCAAAGCATATGTTCACATATTTTATTGATCATAATGGAAAGTACGTCTTCTGCGACCTAGCTGTTCAGATACTGAGGACACTCTTGTGTTTTTATATATATATATATATATATATATATATATATTAGACGTTTCCAGCCTTAATGTTTATCGTTATGATATTCATTTTAAATGAAATTATAAATAATTTATTACACTCAAGTTTAAATTATCATAAATAATAACTGTGGTATATTTATTTCGGCTTGAGAACAAACCTTCCGCCTCATTCAAGAGACAATAATAGTCTCAACATGTGTTCAGACGGCAGATGTCAACATTACGTCACAAGGTTAGCGAAATATCATGCACATTTGTATCCAGCACGCGTCAATCAGTATTCAAACAACGCGTCGCGTTAAACAACTGTCCTGCCTTCTAAACAGTTGAATCTCAATTGGTTTATATCATCTCGATGAGAAGTCGGTAAGAATTCATGATGAATGGCGGGTAAGTGGATATTGACTGTATTCTCCGGTATCCTTCGTACTTGAAGGATTCATGTTTGAAGTTTACTTTTGTCTGTTATTTTACAAAACATGAGAATGCTGATTTATCTTAAGTTCTGTTGAAATATTATGTATTGAGAGTGGTAACTGAGATTTTCGGGGGTCCGCAGTGGCCGCGCGGTCAGAGACATGGGCCTTGTTTTCTGAGACCTGGGTTCGAATCCCACTCAAGCCATGGATGTTTGTCCGCGTTTTTCTGTGTTGTGCTGTCCTGTGTACAGGTAGAGGCCTTGCGACGGGCCGATCCCTCGTCCAGGGAGTCCTACCGAATGTCTATAGATGAAGCCAACGAAAAGTTGGGACCCGCAGTGCTTAGGCGCTTGAAGAACAGGTCGTTCCCAGTATCACAGTAACTGAGATTTTCACTGCAGTTCCTGCTCAGTCTTTTGTTTACCACACAGTGTCGAAAAGGTGAAAATAATCTTATTAATGTACGACATTTCATTTTCATCTAACAAAAATACGATTCTGTGCCCTTATACTGTCATATCTGCACTTAGACGAGCTTTGGAGGTAAGTAATCGCGTGCATTATCTACATGATAGCAATAATCGGTAAAGAAATTTAAGAAATCCTTTTCTTTGTCAGTAAGATGTTTCTCCTTCTTAGATGTCTTCGTCTTGATGGGCGGAGGACTTGATCTCGGCTTCAGTTGTTTTCCTCTTCTGTAAGCAGGTGGTTCAAGGGCTCTTCTGAACCTCCGCTTCAGCTTCTCTGCCATCTTCAGCTTGGTCTCTGCTTCCTCAGCCATCTTCATAATCCTCTCTTTCTCCTCGTAAGTTTCGCTCTCAGCCATCTTGACAATGCCAAGCGGCAAGCAGTCGAGTGTGAACACTAAGGACTCCATCTTTAACTCAATTCCGTTCATCATATCGTACAGACCCAGAATTCCGTCATTAGGACCTATGCACGTCTCGTAGACATCTTCGACAAACACATGAAGATTTAAGACGCTCTCAGAAACAATCAGATCCATAAACAATCCATATAACAGTTCTCTGGCCTTATCCTTGAGCGATTGAACTTTCTCCTCTTCCCAGGTTATAGCAGCCTCAAGGTCCTTGATTTTACCCCTCAAGAAGGCAGGCTCAGTCTCGAAATGCTGCCGCGCTTGTTCCAAACCTCGCTGAACAGTGTGAGTAGGATCTGACAAAGATTGAGAATGTAACAAGGCGTTCAAACTCTGCAGCTCCATGTCTTTGAACACTTGGATAAGATCGCCTGTTTCAGTAAAATACAACAAAGGTTCTTCCCCTCTGTTTATATCCGTCAGACATAAATCCAACAACGCATCTAGTGAAAGAGTCGATTCCGTCAAAGACAATCTACATTGACCGAAGAGTGTCGACATCTCGCTTGCAAGTGTGACGGAACCGTCTTTATTCCTGTTTAAGTAATCATGTTTCTTCCTCCAATCCATCGGACTGACCATGTACAAGAACTTTTGTAACATTTTACAGTTTCTCCAGTTTTCCGCTAGGATGTGTAACTGACATTTGACGGTCCCTAACTGCTTGTCAATTTCCTTCAATTCACAACTCATACGAGCTGATTTCTCAGCTTCTTCTTGAGCATCAAGAAAAATCCTTTTTGATGATTCATAATCTTCCTCTAGAAACTCTTCGAAGCTATCAGCATATAGCTTATGCATCGATTGAACTTTATTCAACCTCTTCTGTTCGTCTTTGAGATTCTCTTCAATTTGCATAGCTTCATCCATCTGGTATGCCACTTTGAGTCTCGTCCTCAACGTCTCCCTCACTTCCTCTACATATTTCCTGATGCCGAACTTTTCTTTGATCGGGCGACCTTGTATTATTTTAAAGAACTGGGGATCGATGTCCAGGAGTTCGGGCTCTCTGCTCTCATCCACCTCGTCATCTGGTATGTACAGCCTGTTTAAGATATCCATGTTCTGGCGTGATCTGAAATTCGGCTTGGTGCGGACGTCGTACTGAGATTCTTTTTCTCTTAAACTCTGTCTCCACGTTTTGTAGCCGAACTCCTTTGTGTCCGGAGGATACCAAAAGGGTGTTAACTCCTTGGTAACATCTCTCGCGGTGCTCTTGGTAACTCCCGTCCCGGTAGTAAAGTAGTGCACGGACCTGCCTGTGTATTTCTGGTTGAAGATGCAATCCTGAAGAGAAGGTCTCTTCACCTTTCCGTTGAGTCGTAAATTCTTATCAGCTTCGGGTTTCGTCGTTGATAAGAATGAGCATGGTTTGATACCAGAAGCCATTGCGTCGATCAAATCAGGTAAGGAAACTTATCTGTGTAACCGAAATATGATTAACACCTACAAATTAAAACTGACTGTGAGCATTTATAGTTTTCTTGGCACAAACGTAGCTCTGACGGAGTGAAGATTTAAACATGTCCACACACTTTCACGCACAGAAAAGTCAAAGACAAACAGGACAGTAACACATTTTAAGGTTTTTGAGTTTTATTTCAAATGGAAATAAAAAGAATAGGACGAAACACACCCTATTTTGCTCCCGTTTTCGGTAAAATAAAACTTTTTATTCTCACTTTTAACGTAAGATTCTTGTCAAAGATAAATTTCACGAACAAAAAGAACGAATTATTCCACACTCAACATATTTACAAAGATCTGTAAGTGAATTCTTACCAGATATGATAAATAAATGTCCATCGACCCGTTCCCACCATTTTTTCACTTGCAACAGCTGGTCAGAGCTTGTTACGAATTACCTACCTCCCCAGAACTGGCCCTAATGGGGCTCTAACCACAATCCTTCCGTGTATCTGAACGTCGGCGCTAACGTCGCCTGGCGTTTGTAACTCAGGGCGTGTCAGTTCGTACCAGTTGTGGCGCCACTACTTTGTTACTGTC
>NW_019059684.1:97342-113775 GCF_000696155.1 Zootermopsis nevadensis
ACCGTGCCCACACGAGCTGACACGACTGCTCAATCAGTTTTGTTATTTCCATATTCTAACGAGCTCGATGCAAAAGAGTCCTTCATAAGAAGGTGATAGATCGTACGCCCACCAAGTCAACAAATCCACCGCCTTTTATAAAACGCAAAGATTATTTATCGTGGAGCACAGAAGGCTAATACGTTTGTTATTTTTGTGACGATAATAAAGTGAAATGTGTTGGCGGATGGAGCCCCTAATTTAAACGCCTGAACCGGAAGTGTGTTTCGATGTAATAGGCTGGTACTTCATTCTACCGCCGCAGTGCCACGTTCAGCTACTTCCAATTAGTAACAGAAGCCCTAATTCCAAACACTTGATCCAGTTTGACTAAGAACGGAAGCCATACGCATTTTGGCTCCGCTGAGTGGCTTCTTATTGTATGCAAAAGAGTTCAACCGGTTTACTCAACTCTTCTTGCCCGCGTCACACTAGAATTAGAATAGAGAAATAAATTTATAACAAGAGTACACCTACTTTCAAGAAATGTCCTTTGCTGTATAAAAAAATATAAAATTATCGTAAAACAGTTCTTAAATAAACATAAATTTAAAAAATATTAAGCAAATACAGTGGTTTCCAAGCTTTATACGAGGCGCGTCCACAAAGTAAGTTTCCCTGGGGCCGTTTACAGAAACAAAACACAATTTCATGGAAATATTTATTGCAACAGATACAGCAAGTGTCCAGCTATTTTTCAACATATTCGCCACCGGAATTGAGACATTGGTCATACCGTGGGACCAACTTTTGAATACCTGGGTCGTAGAAGTCTGCCGCCTGGGATTGGAACCACTGTGTGACAGCCATCTCCGCCTCTCTGTCATTCTCAAAACGCTGACGCTGACGCTGACCGGACAGGAATTTCTTGAGGTGTAGGAAAAGATGGAAATCACTGGGAGCGAGGTCCGGGCTGTAGGGTGGATGATTAAACACCTCCCAGCTGAACTCCTGCAGGAGACTTGCTGTCCGTCGAGCCGTGTGCGGCCTAGCGTTATCACTGACCGCACTTCACAGTCGGCGGGAGCTGGAATAAGAACCTCCATCTTCAACAGCTGCCACGATGCTACTGTGAGAACGCGGGAAGTGCCGTTAGTGCATGCGCCATGCTACGTCATTGCTCTATCACGTACGCACAGTCGCTTCGCGCAATATAAGGTTTGCTAGCTGTGGGACGAGTGGGAAACTTACTTTTGGACGCGCGTCGTATATAATGGTGCCTCCCACAACTTGCATGCAGCTCAGACAGTACAGTGACTGACAACGGACTGAACGTCCAGACCGGCTCTGGGTCAACTTTGCAAAGATTTAATCGAACTCTCACTTCTTTACTCGTGTGTGTACGTAAAATTACATATATTTTAGGTTTTTAACACTTAACGATATTTATAAATATTTTATAAATATTATTGGAACAATTCACTTGCGTTATTAATCAAAATAAAATTTCCAATCATTTAAAAAAATGTATTATGCAGCAACATTTTACAGTGCGCGGGTCACATACAAGTTTTTGCCCATTTACCTAAATTAACTGACAATGCACCAGTCTATCGGCTAGCGCAGAAATAATTATCTGTGCAATTTTCCACTTACATTCTCTATTGCCAATAGGTGCGTTTCGCTTCATGTTTCCGGTGTTTTTAATATTAACATTTTCTTCATTCTTACGCAACATCGCAAAGGAATTTTGTGGACTTTCGATAAAATACAAAGCTGTTTTGTTTTCTAGAACATAACTGCCTCAGCTGAAGAAAGCCTTAATTACCGACAATAACGTGACATTAAAAACTGTTTAATTTCTTTACATTCAATGTTTAATTTTATATAACCATTGTTATCTTCAGAGTTAAAACGAGCTCCTTTTGGGCAGAACAATGGACCTGTCGTCAGACAGAACACTAAATAATAATAAGATGAGGTGATCTAGCGGTTAGAACGCTGGCCTTGTAATCCTGGGGATCTCGGGTTCGATTCCCGGCGGTGCCCGAATTTATAACTTGTGTTGGGCAAGGCCGTGGTCTAGGTAACACGGAGTTTTCCTCCGGGGGCTTCCCCGGTTTCTCCGTGGCATCCCAACAATTACTCCATTCACACACAGAAGAAGGCAATGGCAAACCACTTCTGGATCATCTGCCAAGAACGTATATGAACAGGTCCCAGTCCGAGAAAAGGATGGAAGGATCCTGTTCATATGGACCTGTCGTCAGACAGAACACTAAATAATAATAATAATAATAATAATAATTGTTATCTTCAACACCTCGCACAGCAATTGGCAAAAGTTCGAGGCACACAGGTTGAGAACCGCAGACTCTACTGATGTTACAGAATGAAAGTGTTAATTTACGGTCTAAACACACTGGGCCTAATTTCAACAAAGAAGTGTCCACTTTCAGCGTTAACAAACTGAATGCGTGCCGAACCATACAGTCAAGCTGCTATTACATATTTCAGCCTTCTCTGCACGCGTAATCGGGATGTAATGCTCAACTTAATTTCACATTCGGGGTCTACAGTAACTGATGTTGGTTTGTGTCTCTTAAATTATTATTCTTGTTCCTTCTACGACGTTTCCACTTTCGGAGCGCCGTCTGACAACAAATTCTTTAATTTATCTCTGTCTTCCCACAGCTGCTCCTTCTTGATTTATTCCCATGTCTACCCTTCCTTCGTAGGTCCTTCGTGTGTCAAATCTCCCAGCCTGTTGTCTGTCTTGTTGGATCGATCTTATGATGAGGCAGTAAGCACCTCTGAAACGTCGGTAAACTTATATCAGACTATGCGGTGCAGCATCCCAGAAGCCTGGCCATCTTCACACTCGCCGCCGTGGGAACCTGAAATATCTCCTACCTGTCGTTCTATCTTGATCACTGCCACTGTCTTCATATGCAAATCTTCTCTTCGAGTCTTACTTCATTATTAAAACGTGTCCGCCCACTCACTAATTTATACGAAACTCAAATTGAACCAGCTCCATGAGCACAGCCCTCGTGGAAAGGTTACGCTGTTAGTCAAGAAATTCCCCGTTTTTTATGGAAACCGAGGGTTCATTACCGTGTTAAACATCCTCCTGAATCTTCTTCTCAAATATCCTTAACTTAACTTTAGAGACGAAGTTTCACACCCATACAAAACATCACACTCCCCCATCACGCACGTTCTACACTTTTATATACTCAGATGCCGCAGACGAACTGCCAATCAGGCGCTGGCGTGACCTTGCCGGAAACAAATGGAAGGAGGCTCAGAGGCAAATGCCCATTACTATTTTCTTGAAAGATTACGCTTTAATTTACAACGTCGGTGAACATCTACCAGACTACACGGCGCAACAACCCAGAGGACAGTCACCTTCAGACTCACGGCCGTGAAAACCTCAAATCCTACTTAGGATCCAACAGGTGCCACTTAGGCCTTAAAAAAGATCCCCACATTAAACAAAGGCATAAAAGCCATGTGTAAGTGCCATTAGAGTCACAGTGAAATTTGCCAGGCAGTGACCCGTATAAGGACTGTTACAGCTTCGGTAATTGCGTCTCCCGTCTGTGGGCGGCAGGCGGTCTAATGCCAGGATACAGACAGCATGTCTTTATAGCCAGTCGCCATGTTTATAGCCCACACTGCTATCAACATGAGTATCGGTAATGCAGATCTCTTCCAAACATGGATCAAGTCAAGTGGGAACACATCCGTTTATGAAAAGATTTAAAACAGATTAAGTTGAGGGAACGTTTGCCAACGTGCCGTCACCTACGTAAGAAAACTACAGATAAAGTAAAAACATAGACTGAGTCTCAGAACAGACAGCTGAGAAAAAGTTCCAGACGGCTAGCGAAAATCACACACAACTACTGAGTAGCTTCGTTGTTTGTATAAAATATATTAAGCTGTTCCTTTGCCAAGACCTTGACAATAAATGCATATGAATAATCATTTATGAGCACTTAACAGGCAAAATGTTTCGGTGCTCACATGCCATCATCAGGACTTCTTATATTTGTGTTAAATAAAGGCAATGTTTTAAATTATAGGCATGTTGAAAATCAAATATATTTGGTAAAAAATATGGCGCTATCGCCAGAATTTGATATCTGAGCTTTGTGGATGGTCGGGGATTCCCCGGCTGGGGATTCACCACCTAGTCGCTTCGAACTGCAACAACTCATGCAGGTCTTCAAGGGAAGTGTCCGTTATTTCTGTCCGATTCTGACCAAAATTGGGAAGTGTAGACACGTTTTAATAAAATTCCTCGGAGAGACGTAGTGATTTTAGGCACACTTTTAATTTACAGCTTAAGTACCGGTGTCAACTCCTTACTTGTATTCGAGGTCTACCAGGTTCGAATCTTGGCTGAATTTTCAACTCTCCATTATGGGAGTTTTACCTTTTTCTTCAGTCGCTCCAAATGAACGAGAGCTACCTTAAAAATCCACATTCATCATTCAACGTATGCCCGCCTGCCGAAGGAAGTTAACTCAACACTGAGCAAAGTATCATCATAAAGTTAAAACTCCCATGTTCCCAACTAGCACTTCAAACTTTTGTGGTAGTTAAACGCGGATTCGTAATTTGTTTAATGGATCTCCATCAGTCACTAAGTACGAGTAGAATGATACATGAGGGAATTTAGTACCGGTACCAACATAACATTTGTAAGCCAAAGACGACCTCAGTCTATTAGCCTATTATCGTCTACTTCCAGTCATCGGAATACTATTTAAATAAAACATAGCTGTTAAAATAAAATCAATAATTACTGAAAAATATATTGTGTGAAAGTCTTATAACAGCCATATTACAATTCAAAATGTCTGTGCAAAATTAATATGAGCATCCAGATTTCTTCTGTCTATATCACCAACTCTTGGTCTGCATATAAAGAGCCCATTATTTAGACCGATTTCGGACAAACTTAAATACATGGAGAGGAGCATTTACTACTTTGGTTCACAGTCAAAATTCAATTTATAAATCTGAGTGTTCATATTGTTACTGAGATCGGCCTATCTTTGATATTTTCATTAGTTTCCAACCAAAGGAGTAAAGGAAGGTTGTAACTGTCCTTAATTTAATGAAATGTATCACGCATGATGAAAACAAAACTTGCAGACAAGACTTTAGTCTGAAAAACTCGAAGGAACGACGTTAATTTCAACACCTACGCACAGTAGATGAAACGACGATGAAAAAAGCTGATCTTAAACATGATATAAGGACTTGAAATGCATTCACGTGACACAGGGCTCTTGTGAACTCGGTTGTATGAAGCAGGAAATCCATTGTGACCAGCTGATTACGGCTGAAATGCTCCAACGGAATAATAAAAGCCGCTTGTAACCTCACACAGGATAATCTGTTGGGACTTAGTTACTTCATTAGATTGCCTATAATATCTGTCCGTGGCATTGTGGCAATGTACGATCACACTTAACGTTCTAGAAATGCTGCTTCGTTAAGTAAATACTTCCTGCGGCCAGCTATTGTTAAAAAATCCCCAAACTACGAGTTATTCAGGCATCCTCAGGTGGTTAACCAGCCTATCGCAAACCCTATATCAACATAGGCAATCAAAGACATACACGACTTGTCTACTAAAAATAATAAAAATAATACGCGAACATAAAGATCAAGGAAAGCATTCTACGCTCACACTAAAACGTAAAGAACGCCTAGAAAGTGAATTTATTATTGTGCTTAATTAAGCACCACGTCAGGAAGACGTGGAAATATGGCTCTACTTATTCTTAACCTCAGAACTGTGGATGAGTGACCGGCTGACGCATTTCCTTCGGGAAAAGAGCCCCCCGGTACCTGCTTGGTAAGGGGCTGGCTCGGTCCTGGAAAAAATTATTTCGCCTCAGATGTCTCAACTACCCTTAGTACGCGGCTTTTTAAACTTCCTGAGTCGTACAGCCTATACAGCGTCAAATGAGGTGGAAACATGGCCAGGAATGAAAAACCGTCACGGATATCAAATAAGGTCGTAAGGACTTGTTTCAAGTCCTGGACCGGCATCGGCTACGTGACTTCCGTCATAACAGGAGCAGAGCCCTGCCGAGACTGGAACCAAGTACTACCCAGATACAAATCCAGGGCGTCACTGTTGCATCGACTTACCCAGTCACGTGACCAACGTTTCAAAAGACGTTTCCCAAATAAAATTATACGCCAGTTAAAGGAAACTGTCACAAAAACTGATAAATTCTATGACAAAGACATTGAGGAACATCGCTATAATATCATTCGTCAATTAAACAATTTCTTATAAAACAACCTGCAATTAGCAATTTCATGGTCAGCGAACCCCTTGAAATATTCTGGGCACAAACGATTGTCGGACCACAGTATGGTAGCCTATGACCTAATCGCTGAACAGGGAACATTGAACTTGATTCAACGTAGCCCGTTAGAGTCAAGCCTCAAGAAGCCACAGCCACTGAGCTGCATCCAGATCGAGTTCGGTTCACCATAATTAACTGCGGTTAGAATGTTACACGCTCCGAAGACACAAGACACTTTCGTAAGTGGCTGAGGTAGGTCCTACATCCCGACTAAGGCCAGTGGTTATCCAGCTTCAGACAGCGCGCAAGTCTCAGACTAAGTATACTACGCAAGCTAAAGACATTACCTACAAAGGAACTGAAACAGCTAGCCACAAAGTACGGCCGCCTGGAAATAATGTTTAAAGTTAGGACAGTATATGCGTCCTTATCTACTACCCCTCACAACCCTTCTTAACCCCTTTCAATTGCCTTATAAGGGACTACCGTACACTATACTCGATTCAAGATGTGTATGGAGCGGAAGTGAACAAAGACGAGGAAATACAGGCACGTGACATGCGTACTTTACAGTCACACGCCGGCGCTTGAGTTCATATTTACTTTTATAAGCTCCATGGAATGGCGCTCACAGCAGCAGACGAACATGGCGTGAACCGTGTTGAAAGGTACTTCCCCAGCTCTCGACCAATAAATAGGCCAGTGTTCGTTTGTCTGCTCCATACACATCCCGAACAAAGTATGCTCTTGTGTTCGGAATATATTCGTTTCCGATCTGTGATAGAGAACGCGTTTACGTGCTTCCGTTGTCTTTCGAAGCAAATGCCGGAAGAGAACTTGCAAATAGGACACGATCATCTTCAAAATTCTTAGTTAACTCGTCATTTACATAATATTCCTCCCATCTCTTTCGGTGTCACATAACCCAGCCAGTTAAAATAGAGAATCATTAAACAACGTTGAAATTAATAATTAAAAAGTATACTTTCAAGGATAAAATAGAAAAATTAGGACATGCTTCAAGCGGTATTCGAACGTGCTACTGAACGGCGCGGTTACCGGAATCGGCCATCATGACTTTGAAAAAATCCATTCACATAACATTATTTAATACATAATTCATGTGACTTAACTTGCTATCTAGAACCGCGATTATCAACCGGTGGCCCGCAAAAGCTGCCGATCCGCAGACCCAAGTTTTATGTATGTCTTGCACAACTACAATATAACCTCACTAACTTGGACACTTGCGGTTCGACGATAATGTGTCCAACTTACAGAGGTGTCCAGGATAGAGGGAAAGGGGAAAATTTTCCTTTCAAATTGTGGTGTGATGACAATGTGGTAATTGTAAAGTATTATGGAGCCCTTCCCAAAAAGGAAATTATGATAAGAAAAATGAAAAGGATAATTTAAATTTTTACAAATTTTGTTTTCACTAAATTAAACTTGCATGGATAATCTCAAAGGGACGGGCACCAATACTTTACGTTTACCGACAATGTAATCTATTTAATTACATAATCTAACTACTGTAGAATTAATGACAATAATAATAATCTTTTGAAATCCACTCTCATGGTTGCAGATTACACCCCAGCCTCAATGAAATTTTAAATGTTCAGAATGTATTTTTTTAATTGTACTTAAGGCATTAGCTCAACATATGATGTCACTTAATTCTTGTAAAAATGTCCGTCACAAGACACTATACACTTTGACTGCATTCCAATAATGTGTTCAATTTCTCACACCCTCAACCATAAGCTAATCCTCAGGTAGAAGGCATTCATTGTCAGAAATTCAAAGCAACAAAATACTAACTGTAAACGTTTCCCATAAAAGCATTGAAGCTAACTGCATGAACCTGTCCAACTTACAACAAAAGGGGTGACCAAGTTCCAGGATAAGGGGGTGTCCAAGATATAGGATATTGTGGACATGTAAAATTATAGGATATTCGCCGGTTCCAATTAAAAGTGTCCAATATAGAGGGGTGTCCAACTTGAGGGGTTTTACTGTACCTAACTCCATGAATAAGCGCCCTCCAGGAGAAGGTGCCGTCTTTTACGGAACCTAAAAGTTCATTATATTCACATCAGCCGGTCCCAAACCTAAAGCAGCTGAATCCAATCAAAACCCCCACACCCTATTTCTCAAAGATTCGTTTAAAATTCCCTACTATCCTTCCATTTAAGGCTAGGTCTTTCAAGTGCTCTCTTAGTTTGTTTTAACACTTCAATACTGCTTTACAGGGTTAAACTGGTAATAACTATCACAAAAATAATGTTTTCTATTATTTTATGGTTGTGTAGTATTCAAACATGCATGAGAAATACATTGAGTAATGTTTCTGAAGTAGGGAACCAGTCAATTTTTTTTCGCATTGAAATTAATGGGAATTTCATCTTAGATTTACGAATTTTCACCCTCGGAACACTTTTCATCGAATGGATTATGTTCGTATATCGCGAGATGGGTGTACATATCTAATCTTACCATGCGGGCTCTTCTTCTCATGTAAATTGTAAAAAGGGTCTATAGTATAATACTTTTTTGTCTGTGGTACCCCAGGCCTGTGATACATGCAGGGTTGTAAAAGGATAAGAAGCCGTGAGGCCGAATCCTTACAGGTACCATATTAATTTAGTGCACAAGTGTTCTGAAACACGTATTTGCCGTACTCCTGAAACAGATGCTTTATGGTACAACAGAGAATGTCCAGGCTTCAGAAAATATGGCACTTTACTTTTTGTGGCAGCAACTTGCAGGGACCTCTCAGCTTGAAATGACAGATATGAAAAACGTGGGCACAGGTCAAAATGACAAGTGGCTTGGGTTTTGAGCAAAAACTCTGCAAACATTGGTAAGAGCAAGATCTATCTTGACAAAGGACGGTAGCCAATCAAATTTTAATGTTTAAATATCCTTAGAGGGTAGGATTTGAGGTTCTCACGGCGTCGAGTACAAAGATGGCTGTCTTCTGGGTTGTCGCGTCGCCAAGTCTGGTAGAAATAGCCAGAGTTTCAGAGGTCCTTGCTGCCACCATCATCATGGTGATTAGTCATCATTGGTAAACTTTTACCAGACTACACGGCGCTACTACCCAGAAGACAGCCATCATCTGAGTGACTGGAGAAAAAACTGTGACATTTCTCTAATCACCCAATAAGACTGAACATTTTAAATGTGTTCAGCTACCTCAGTGCATTTTGAAGCGGAATTCTTGGACGGCCTTTGAAAATTCGGAATTACAATTAGTATAAATTTTAACGTGAACAAAAATGAATTATCATGAAATGTGATAGAGGTGCAAAAGCACATTTAGTAATTCCACATGGTGAAAGTGTAATTAACTGATCAATTTTGTTGTTTGCGTCAGGTGCATATAACGGTAATTTAAAGTGATTAAGTATGTATTAAAATGTATTCTACAGTTATCTAACTCACCGTAATCCAAGTTACAATAAACAACTCACTACAGAATTCCAGTTCATCATTTCACACACCCACAATGATCCCTCATTACATCAGCAAAATGTATCCAGTAATTACTAACCCAACGTCGCGCTAGGACCAAACCAACCCGCTTACAGAACGACCCTTTCGCTAAGAACGTCTCCTACCGTCTGCTAGTCCACGAAGCAAATGACCCAGCCACATCCACCTTATCCACTAATTAACTTTGATCACCTAATTAAACCGACAGTCACATCATCAGGTGTGACCAAAGTGTGTACTCAATTAATAAGTTACAAGTGAAGTAAGAGGTCGCTTGCAGGACCTACAGATATACAGAGTCCCACCTAACTCTACGACCAAAATTAATTTCATCATTTTAACACATTGTTTTTCAAATAAAATGTGTACAGTGTCCAATTAAGTAAATACAATACGGTTTATAAAAAATGAATGTGTTGACCTCGTTTCAAATCTGGCTGTAATTCTAGCTTAAAAATAAAAAGAATTCCATTTAAAAATAAGGTAACATTGATAATTTCATAACAAAGATTCCACAATTATCCTCCTTTTATACAATCCGTGAGTTCACTATCGTGTTCACAAAATCCCGCTAACGGTCTTTCTTTCAGCCAGATGAATCCAATCCACACACTCCGACCCCAAATCTCCTAGATACATTTTAATATTATCCTCTCACCAATGTCTAGGTCTTCCGAGTGGTCTGTTCCCTTCAGGCTTTCGAAACAAAATTTTGTACGCATGTCTCATATCTATTTTGCGTGCTAAATGACCATATAATTCTCCTTCATTTAATCATTCTAATAATATTCGGTGAAGACTACGAATAATGGCACATCGTTATGTAACTGGCTCCACTCCACTGTCACCACGTCCCTCTTTGGTCCAGATATTCTCATAAGCACCCAGTATTCAAACACCTTCTACGCGTTCTTCCTTTAGTGTGTGAGAGACAAAGTTTCACACCCATACAAAACACGCGGCAAATTAATAGTTTTGCATATTTTAATATTTACTTTTAACATTTTCAGATAGCACACAGAAATAAAACATATTCTTAGCCTTCAACCTTCATTACGAAAAATAGTTCCCTGACATCAGAAAACACGTTTTATTAACGTTCGCGGTTGGTTAACTCATCAGTATTCGGCAATAACTATTTATTGCTGCTAGAAACTTTCAGCTTCGGCCTTAATTAAGAACGTGAAATCAAAAATTGTGACGCGTCCTCGTGATGAACATTTGAAGGGAGACATGCGTAACGTTACAAGATGAATTGAACCAGAAATGACGAATTACTCTACCAAAAGCAGTTTAAAAAATTTCACTAATGACCAATACTGTTAAAGACGTATACTGAGCAATACGTAAACCTGTTCGCAGTGGTACGCCTGAGTTGGTTGGCATTTCTGATAGACTGCCATGGCGGTCATAAAACAAACTGTCTCCATTACCTTGAGGCTCGCGATTCGATGGCAAGGGGGTGAATGTGGCCCCAGGTGTCGAAAAGGTTGAGGACCCCTGGAGTACAGTGGGAGACTGTCAAGAAACGCGACCAGTCGTCGGAAAAGCCGCTGTCTTTACTGGACTATGAGTCAGAAAAGGTTGATAACCGAAGTGGACACTACCACAAGCTACGTTGGGCGTACAGTGTGTTCGTTCGAATTGTAAATCTTTCTGGACATTGCAACACCCTTTTACTTTACATTAGGGTGGGGTTATTTCGTGTACAGCAACGACCACTGGACCGTTTATACGGGCGTATCATAAGCATTCGAGGATACATCAAAATTTTTAAAGACCATATTGATGAAAGGCGTACGGAAAGGAAGTGCCGAGGAGAAAATTCGTACCTAAGAGAGAGGAAATACCAGAAGGGGCTTAATCTGAATTCTTAAAATATTAGAACAATCAAATTAAGAAGCACTTGATTTCCGAGATGTAGCATGCATGACATATATAAGAATTGCATTAAAACGTTTAATAGAAAAAAGGGACACGAAGACACTACTTGGAAGACCTAGGCGTAGATGAGAGGATAATATTAAAATGGAGCGTCAATGAACAGGATATTACGGCGTGGACTTGATGCACGTGGTTCGCGACCAGTGGCGGGTTGTTGTGAACACGACCAAGAACCTTAGATCCCAAAACAAGTGCGTAATTTATTAACTAGTTAAATAACTATCAGCTTCTCAAAAATGATTCTTCTCCGTAGAATCAGATTGGTGGCAGTTTCCTCAGGTGCATGGTTTCAAGGTATCAAATTATAATTATAAAATATAAATTCAATTAAAAGCACAATTAATAACACAAGATCCGTCTACACACAATCCTGTATGGTGCAACTATTAAAATTTAAAAACTGAACCTTAGAAATCAGTTAAAACAAATAAACTGAACCATTAAATACTTCAAAACGTGTTTGTGGTAAAAATGGTTAAAACTGGAATATTATTTACGTTACATTTGTGTTTACACAGCATAGAACCAAGGATCCTTGTTAACATTAATTATTGTGTATTATACCTGAGCACTGCGGGTCCCAACTTTTCGTTGGCTCGATCTATAGACATTCGGTAGGACTCCTTGGACGAGATTGTGTATTATATGTATAGCTATCACATATCGATTCTTCGCACATAAAGTCGATTTTTGTGATGTGGGGCCTAGCAAGATGTCATGTGGATCAAAACTTCTAAAGTCACCTTTTAAATTCAACAAGAGACTACAATGAAAAAAAATCTTGAGAAGCTGGGTGTTTTTCAATCAGTTTATGTACAGCGCAATCCATAGAGTGGGGTATGTCATTTAATATGTCTCTTAAAAATGCCGAAGAAAGTATGTAGACTGAACGCTAAATGCGCTGGAATTGTAAAGATTCTTTACGGGATACGATTGAACTTGATAATCGGTGTGATAAGTTGTCGGAAGTAGTTTAAATAAATTTTGAAAGGGAACTGGTATAATGCATATCAAATCTAAAACTTCTTGACGATGGTGAAGAGTCAATTGAATAAAAATTTTCTTGGATATCATCCATCGTCTAGTAAATATAAAACTTAGGGATTAGCTCTATCTAGTGGGCCCAACTGTGTAGGAAGATAGAGTCCCATCTCCGAAACGTCGTTTTACGTTTTATATTTTATATTTTACTAGACGATGGATAATATCCAAGGAAATTTTTATTCAATTGGTATAATGCATCTCATTTTCATGTGCACACATACACGTCAAGGATTAACCATGATATATACGCTCGTTTCCCAAACTTTGATCAATCATAAGCATAATTGTTATGGAAACTTGGGTATTTATTTCAAAGCTGCGTATAGCTCAACATCCGTGCTGCAATGCCTGTGGGATGTCTCGTCTCCCACCGAGCACCCACATCTACCGCGTCAGCCTCTGCTGTATCGAGGTCGATCGACACGATCATTAATATCGGAACCCCAGTATCCAGGTCGTTAACCGATCTGTGCTAAAGCGTCTATTTGCTTGTTTCCAGTCCCAGCAGAGGGCGATAATACTCCATGTGGGTCTACCACGGCTTCTAGAACAGCTGACAGTCGCTCAGCTAGTCAAAAAAATTCCCCTTTTATGAAACCCGAATGATTATTACCGCGTTCAAATAAAACCATTACTGAACAGACCTCGAACCAGTTGAATCCAGTTCCCCCCCTCAACACTGCACACGGTTTACGCCCCAAAAGAAAAGTAAAAATATTAAGTAGTTTTAAAGTCTTTTCCCCTCCATTTGACACCTAAGGGTCAGTCTGATTAATTATGTGCATTTCGTAATCTGTTTACCGTTCACATCTTAAGTTAAACGTGCCCACTGCTCTCAACCTGGATCTGCGTGCCAGACCACCTTTGCACTTTTATTTTTAGAATTACACCCGTGCCTACAACACCGCGAAGAGTTTAAAGAGCTTAAATGTCCTCCGCAGAAAGACGTGAAACAGTCATATTACAACGATGCTATACCACCGCTTACGTATATTCGTACGCATATGAACTATCCTCTGATACTTTGTACACCACTAACCTACATCACAACGTAGTCATTTTACCAAACGAGGACTTCAATTTCATAATGAAAAGAATTATGTAAACATCTTTCACATAACGGGAGTGCAATTTGCTGACTCTGTATTTATGGACATGCATACGGAACACGATAACGGGACATGTTTGGAATACTGAAGCACTCGAAACACAATAAGCAGGCTCTTACTGAGGAATGAAATTTAAATATAATAAGTAACGTCATGGAGCAATGTCCTTCTTTTCGAACCTCCTCATTATGTAACTTTCTTCCTCTGCTTACTTACCAAAAATGTAAATTACCATAAGTAACATAAAAAAAATTGCATCGGCCGGGAATCGAACCCGGGCCGCCCGCGTGGCAGGCGAGCATTCTACCACTGAACCACCGATGCGACATATGAGTAGCTTCCAAATTATGCATAATATTTAACTGGTATTTCATTGTAACTGGCGAACGGAAGAGTTGTACACTTCAGGCCTATGCATAAGAACAAATTCTGGCACGTTCGACGGATACTAAACCTTGCGAATCGCGCGTGACGTCAAACTTGTCTGAGGACAATACTATTTTCCTGGGCCGGATGTCTGGCTAGGAGACGACGTCATCCCTGAGGATTCCCCCTCCAAAGGAAATCATGGTAACTAAGGCAGATGTCTGCAGCCCTGCTGAGATAACTTTAATCAAGTATTTGTGCTTAAGTAAAGCAACTGTTAAAGCTGACCGACTTAAATTCTTTTTTTGTAAAATTCCCCAATATCATATTTAATCAAAATCTGTTTATCTCTTCTCATGATATTTTGTGTGTACCGACAGACAAAGGAATGGAACGATTTATAAAGAAACTCCGTACTAAAAAAGAATTGCGCGCTATGTGGATAACCAATCATTACACTACGGAAAATGAGACAAACTCGGCACTCTTAACTCACGTTCAGAACCCTTTTGCATTATAATTCAGAGCCAAGAATCATAATATTAAAAAGGATCATATGAACAGAGTGTATGTGAACTTGATTCACCTGACCGGTGGCGAGCTCTTGTGAATACATTAACACAAATTCTGGTTCCATAAAAGGTGAGATACTTCTTGAACTGATGAAAGATTATCAATTTCTACAGAACTATTTTTCTCTATGGAGTTAATATACTTCATGCACCTACTACTAACACAATAATGCTGTTATTTTAAGTCGTTTTTGGTAAGGTCGCAAAAAACCTGAGGTCCTAGGGTTAAAACAAAAGGGCTTCAGCGGCTAGAACACATTTTTAAAAACGACAAACCGTCGAGACTCATGTGAAATCTAAAACTGTCTGGCGGTCCGGATGTCCGCTCCTACCACTAATTATTGTACCAGTGCCGACTGTACCACGTGGCTGTGTTTATTTTTACCCATAACGAGCCATTCAGTGGCGGCCCTACATTTTGTAACTTGGGACTGGTACTGCAAGAAATGGATTATCACGATGACTGGCGCCTTTTCGATACCGTCGGATGTTAAGATGATATTGTGAATGACGAATTAGAAAGGATTTGGAAGAAAGAGGTCGTGGCCAACTTTTCAAGAACTCTTCTGATGTTTGTCTGGAAGGACTGCGAAGAGCCGCAGATACAGTCAGTCTTTAAAACAAGTTTCAAACCCTAGATCCTAGAAACTGACGCAAATTTTTGGTCTAAACGCCTGAAGGGACGGCCACTCGGAAACCCTGAGTTTTGGTGGGAGGATAATATTAAAATGGATATTAGTGATAGGATGGGAGGGTGTAAATTGGTTTAAACTAGCTCAGGATATGGACCGTTGGCCGGCCCTTGTAAGCAGGGTGATTAACCTTCGGGTTCTATAAAATTATTGACTACATGAGTGACTATAATCTTCTCAAACAGGTTTCTGCTCCATGGAATTAATTAACCCAACCTGAATTTTGGTCCTGGAATTTGCTCCACACTTAGGTTAATCGCTGAGAACTCTAAAACACACCACGCCGACAGAATTAGGCCAACTAATATTTGCCACAGATAATACCAACATACTTGACGCGTATACGCGGACCGCCACTGTCAGTGAGTCCCACGTGCAGTGCTGACTGGCAGCCATTACAGTAGCGGTGAGGGTGGGAGGGTGGAATCTGTGGTACATAACGTCGAATGGAATAGAGGGTAGCTATATAAACGTAAACCACTCATCTCCGGAACACACATTTCCTGGCTCCCGTATAGGTCTACATCCGCGGTGTTAAAACTCGTTACTAAAAAAAGGGAGATGAACAAACAGCACGGCTCGCGGGCCACAAGAAAACTACTACAAAATCAAAACTCGACGATGTTAGTTTATTATTAATAATACTCAGCTTTATAAACTGTTAGTTACACGATACAGACAATGCAGTAATCGAATAATCCATAACCACACAAATGAATGAATAAGTATATAACAAATTACTAAATGAAAAAATAAATACAAGAAAATCTACATTGGCATGAAAACTAAAGTTTTCGCGTAAATAGTCCAAAATTAAGATCAACTGATACCTTGACAAGAAAACACGCCAAAGTTTACTTACTTTTATACATACCTGTCCAC
>NW_019059684.1:113796-131750 GCF_000696155.1 Zootermopsis nevadensis
TGAGAGATAAAACATTAGCATAACCAGTTTGCCATCACCTATATTATTTTTCTTCAAAACGTGTAGCCAATGTATCTAAATATTTCACGGCGACCGATATAAAATTTTCAGATGTGTCAGTTGGGTAAAAAATTACAGACCTTTCATAGCTATCATAGGCTATGATGAGGACATAGATTGTCCCTGAAACGTCGGTGATATTTAACCAACTGACAGCTGATAGCTCGAGAAGATTTTATTTTAAAAATTGTTCTTGGCTTAGAAATACTTTGCCCATTGTTTCTGTTGGTCAGTGATAAACTTTATTATTTTAGATTTACAATGAACCATTTCATCTGAAACAATGTAACCGACGTTTTAATCATCTACGTGTTTGCATAAGTTGTTTAAAATTAGCTGCTGGAATGAATGTTAGGCAAAAAAGACACCTCCCACGGTTCGCATACCAGCCCTCTGAAATATGTGTGACGTTAGTTCGTTTCAGCATTGAAGCAAATGCGGACTTCAGATGAATCATTATAAATCTCCTCACCTCCTTAATCTTCTGTTCTATCGTTTCGAGAAGTAGTCATAATTCCTCGCAAATGCGTCTCTTCTTCCCATGTGGTCCGCTGAGTTCAGAAGGGGAGACTCATAATGGCACCTTCTGGTTGTAAAAATTCAGATTGATGGCGATATTAAAACGAAAAATCCGATATCTCATAAATCCTGCCGGGGGTCTTATGATAATTTTGTTGGGGGTGTGCATAATTCCAGCACGTTATCGGCGGCTAGCGTTTATGTTCCCACAAGACCCACAAACATGTTTCTAGGCAAACCGCAAAGAGACAAAGAAGACACCTAACCAAGCCAACTTTTAAAAGCGTTCGTTTGTTCAGAAATCGCACATCTACGAGAAAACAAATTGTATAAAGTTGTCTCTGTACTTAATTTAGCAGCACGCCATAAAGACGGATGGTGGATTGGAGGTATGGTCAGCTTTACCCTGCATTGAACGTTAGACGAGCCTCCGGAATCTGATCAATACACCCAGCTCCTACAAGCGAAATGTTCTGTCTGAAAAATGGTTACAATTAAAACTCGAGATCTGAATCAATTAGTAAATGAAGGAATCTCAGGCTCATGTTGATATGAAATTGATGAAGAGAAAGTCGTGAACTCAAAATGAAGTGAAATGTAAAATAAAAATTTTGGAGGCGCCGGGTATCGATCCCGGTACCTCTCGCATGCTAAGCGAGCGCTCTACCATCTGAGCTACGCCCCCGGTTGCTAGAACATGCCTACAAACAGTACTTCAAATTCGGAAGTAAACGCCAATACCTGCAATTTTCAAGGCCTTGGCATATAATGGAGGGTTCTGTTCTAGCGTAAGACATGGAATGTCATGTGTCTCTCTCTCTGAACGGAAAGAAACACATGCTGTGCAGAACCAACCCCATCTGACGCTTCTACTATACGCACAAAAGATTCACGCAGAAGTTAGTTTCGAATCGGAACAGACCAGAGGGGGCTAATACATGACAGCTAAAGAAAAATGAGACGGTGATGATTCTACAACTGGAAACTGTAATTAGGGGCGGAAACTCATACAATCCTGGAAGAAAAAGACCTGAGATTCGAACTGGATATGTTCATATCTGACGCATAGAAACTGTAGTAGTTACAAGGAAATTAAAGAAAACTGTTTTTGGATGTGACAGGAATTGTTAGCAGTGCCTGTCGTAAACCAAGCAGGCGCTGTACCATCTGAGATATGACCCCAATCAGGTTTTAACTACGGGTCCCTTTGAGACTCGTGTCACTCATCATCAAATGTATCTCAGGAGCAAAACTTGGATACCCGTGGGCGTCCGACCAGCTCCTATCCACGAACCTGCGTGTTCATTGTCTCATCACGGAATAAAGGATAGGTCATATTCGAACCAGAATTCCAGACCGGATCTAAAGAATAAGGGAAAAAAAAAATGCATCGAAGTAAGAAACACTGCCTGAAGGTTCAACGCTGCAGATACCAGAGTCAGCTACTGGACAAGACCTTGAGCTCCCATCATCAATAGGTCTACCTATCTCCATGAGATCCATCTTAATGTTATCCTCTCATCTTATTCTAGATATTGCAAATGGATTTTTGCAAAATGATCCCCCATTAAAATTAAAAGATTACAAGTGATTTGTATTTATTAATTTTGCCCTAGTTAGAAATTCGCTTCACCCAGGTATACAGGATAAAGTTATTAAAAATATATTTTGTGCTATTACATAGTTAAATCATTTCTAGGAGTCTAGGTACATGATTCAGTAATTCCTTCATTGAAATATCAACATGCAAGTGTAATATACACAATAAAAACTTAATTGTCAGCCCAAAGTAACCGAGAACATTTCACTGTTCTAAAAATACTAGGTGACCTGCATAAATCGTCAAGTTCCTCGTTGCGTAAGAAATGAAATGTCAAGAACAAGCGACCTTGTGCGTGCATATTCATGGAGTCCAGTTAAAAATGCAATGACCGGTAATATCGTAACACGCAATTGGCCGTATAAGAACTGCGTGTGCCTGAAATGTTTTCCCTCTTAACTTACTGCTTTCATATCGGAGTCCCAGTACTGTAATGAGGAAGTGAGTGATCTAGAGTTCTTATAAATTACCGAGAGGGAATTATGGGCGAATACGAAACAGGATACCGTATATTTCAACAGCTTACATGAACGGGAGAGATAAGAAATAAGTATAAAGTTTTTATCAGGAAACCTGAAGAGAATACCGAGGCGAATAATATTAAAATCAATCTTAAATAAATCGGATTGGAGGTTTTGGACTGGATATGGACATATGGTGGGTTATTGTGGACACGGTAATGAATCTTAAGTTCCATAAAGTGTAGGAAATTTCATGACAAGTTGAGCAACTACTGGCTTGACTACAAGGACTCCATCGAGTTTGATAGTTACCTGTCTGGACTGATCAGAATACTCTTGTTATTAAGAATATTAATTTTAATATTTTAATTGAGTGTCGTCTGTCGTCAGTACTATCAAATTTTAGTGGAAAAACCTTTTGGTAAAATGTCCATGAGAATATATACTTCTGAGGATGAAACCGGCTTAAGACTGTGTATTAGCGGTGTTAAATTTTCGAGTTCTGGCACCAGAGATTAAAGCAACTCTTGGAATTTATGTTACTAATCTAAGTTCTCTATGAACTGCAAAGCACAAAGAAGTTCACAGAGCAAAGTCCTTTTTGAAAATCTAACAATCTCTCAGCTGATCGTAGAAATCTTCGTTTTTTGACTTCGAATTTCTAATAGTGGATTCACAAAAGCCCACCAGTGGTCCCTATCAAAAGTCAGAAGAAACCGTGTACACCCCCACACCATATTTCTGCAAGAAGCTTTTTAATATTATCATTTCCTGATGTTCTCAAACACCCTCGTATTTTTCCTTCCCTTAAAGTGAGATACACAATTTCAAGGTTCAATTGAAACAAAAGTTAATATATATATTATTTTTGAGATCAAGTATAATATATCTGTACACCAGAAGAAATATCTGATGTACGGTATATATATGTCATCAGCCACTCCCATGTCGGAACACACCGCAGATACGAGCTTCATACGGTTTCCGTCTCTACATTGTCACTACAACCCGACCTACTCACAGAAACAGTGCTGCAGGGACCATTTTGAAGAGTCTCTGACCTAATTACTGGCCTACTGGTCCACTTAATGAATATGAAGTTGGCATCCAGCGCGTCTCATTTCCATAAGATGTCTCCATCCATTAACAAGGAGAAATTAAGATGAATTGCCTCAACTAACTGACTAGTCAATCAGAGCGGTCGATCTGTCTGAGAACCACGTGTAAGTTGGCATCATTCTCGAAAACTATGATCGCGGGCTCGAATCCCGCCCGAGACCTTCATTTACGTTCGAATTAATTCAGGGGTTCTCAATCCGAGGAAGTCTTTCGAAGGATACCGTAATACTGTCACTCAGCATGATGAAAAATAGTTACCTGATATCAGGTAACGCGCGTTGTTAACGTGGTCATTATTTGGCAGTGAAATCACACCCTCGCCTTTCGCGGGGGTTATGTTCTTGGAAACTGCGAAGTTCCGGCCTCATATTGTCAATTTATACAACCAAAGAAACTTTATAAAATTTCAAAAATCAACTTTAAATGGCATCAGTTTGTTTTCTCGTCACAAATCAACATGTTGGCAATACTGAAGACGGAAAGTTCCAAGACCAAGACTTCTCTTAATAAAATCTTCTCGGGCAATCAGCCGCGTTAAATGGTTACGGTAACCATTTAACGCGGATGATTGCCCGAGAAGATTTTATTGATTGTACTCGCCGCGAAAGTCTCAAATCCTATAAGACCTCTCTTGTCTGGCATGATGATATTAAAGAAAAGGAAGTACGTTCATTCGGAACCGTACAAAGGGGTTGCTTCATCGTGTAAGCTGGGGAAGATACACATTTCTGCAACTGTTTTCTTATCCTCTCCACGCGCGGACAGTTTCTTACACGTTACCAACCGCCGCCAACTCACGACTCAGAAAATTAGACTTTAAAAGGCTGCTTGATTTACGTTATCTTAATATCGGTGGCCGGGCGGACCGAAAAGAGAACAATGCTTCGCCTCTCAACTGAAACACACGAGACAAATCTAGGTACCCTGCCGACCAATCACAGTTCAGTCTACCAGGGACATCTTGCAACAGGAAAGTGTAGGCCTACTGTTTTTCCTAATCGGTTATCTCAGCGGCATTGCATCGGACTTTTATTCAGGACATACCCAGTCATATCCCGGACTGGAGGAGTCGTATACTGTCCAATTTTCCTGCCCCCCATCCCCCACATGACCACCGAAATTTTTAGAGAACACGGATTATCCGTACCACATCCACACGAAACCAACTGCATGAAGCAGATACTCGCTCAGCTAGTCAAAAATTCTACGAACTTTTTATGTATCTCGAAATTTAATTTCCGTCCTCACACGATCCGAACACTGAACACTGCTCTGAGCAAGATGTATCCAGCCCACACATTCTTTCCTCAACATCCATGTCAATAACATCTTTCCATCTGTGCTTTGGTCTTCAGAGTGTCTCTTTCCTTCGGGGTTTTCCTATTAAAATTTTGTGTATATTTCTCATTTTCAGCACGTGTGCCTCTCCTTGGTTACATAACTCAAATAATTATTTTTATGTTCTTCTGGATCCACCATTTAAAATAATAAATCAAAACCAATGCGTTTCGGGAGCTGAATCAGCTTCCGTCTTCAGGTGAAAATATCTATACAGGTAGGTCCAATGTAAGGATATAATTCCAATCCCTGGGCCCTTTTACTGGACGCAACAGAATAGATATTTTCACGTAAATACGGAAGCAGTGGTCTTGTTTTAGAATAATGAACGATGAACAGCAAAGTAAACGCAACGCACCATCGTCAGAACCCTTCAAAGTGATAAAACAATAATAACATCTAGTGAAGACTGCAAAATCCGATACTCCTCGTTATGCACGTCCGTCCGCCGCCCTCGGAGGAGAGACGGTCTCAACCAAGTAGCAGAGGCAGAGGCGCGCGTCTGTATGCCGGGTCCTCCCCTCACATGGGCCATCCTGCCAGGCTACAAATCGATCCGTCAGGCCACGCCGCTTACGCGGGACACGGGTTCGAGTCTCGACCAGTAAGATGGGTCAAGGTTAACGTGCCTCTCTCACGTTCCGCGGATCTAAAACCCAGCTCCTTCTGGAAGATGTAGCCGACTAACCACTGATACGCTGTAAGTCTAAAATTATGATTATACGGGAGGAGCAGAGTGTTTGTTGAGAAGCTAACAGTTGCTCAAGTAGTCAATAAATTCTCGCCTTTTATGGAACCTAATAGTTCATTACCGCTTTCACGAAAGCCCGCCAATAGACTCTACCAAACGTCGCAGGCGAGTGATTAACATGCCTGCTTCGTACTCGGGAGGTCCCAAGTTCAAATAGTGGCCCGTAAACGGGCTATCCTAAGTGAGACTTTTCGTGATTTTTCTCAGTCTCTCCAGGCAAATCCGTAAAAAGTTCCTTAAAGTGGGCCACGACAGCTTCCTTCCATATATCTTCCAATTCCTCAATCACCCCATCATCCGGCGATATAGAGACTGAGCTACTGACATCGTCATTAAATAAACAACAAACCAATCCAGCCAGTGGACCCTATTCCAAGCCACACAAACTCAGTCCACACCCTTACACACTACTCCAATTTCAGGGCTTTAGTCGAGTATGGGCGGTCTACGGAACCGCCCTGCCAGTCTTTTAAAGACACTGATGTCAAACACAGACGATGTACCCTGAGGACAAGGGTGTTGAGTTCCAGCCCTAAAAGTGGCTAGGCCTAAGTATTCTTGACCGTGTAACCAAAAAAAAAGTTCTCGAGAAACTCCGCAAAGACACCATAACACCATAGAAAAGAGAATGTTGGAATATTTCGGTCATATCATGAGAAATAGTGATAGATACGGGCTGCTTCAGCTGATAATCCAGGGAAAAGTATTCGGAAAGAGGGGACCTGGCAGGCCAAGAATCTCCTGGCTTCAGAACATAAAAACTTGGTTCTCGATGTCCACTGGAGGGCTCTTTCAAGTAGCAGCCGGTAAAGCTAAAACTGCTATGCTGATCGCCAACATCCGGAACCGATAGGCACTTTAAGAAGAAGTATTTTCTGATAACGTTCAGATAAGATGACATTTAAAACTCCTGTAAAGTAGTGTTTTCACTTACTGACAGGCAAAAAACCGATTATTCCGACAACTCAAAGTATAAAACCTTAATACGCATACCAAATTTTGTCTAAATCTGCAAAGCAATTTCTGAGATGAAACATGTGGATGGTGGGACAGACATGTACTCACGTAATGGATTAATTTAAAACATTTCATGTAAGAAACTATCGATATAGGTTATCGATTATGCACTGTTGGGGGGGTTGGGGGGTTGGTTGCGTTTCTTAAGTAACACACTAACTAACTCCCCCTTCGGGGGGGTTAGTTTAGTGTCTCATTCACGTGTTTTAACCCTTGAGTAAGAAGCTTCTGGAGCAGTGATAATGCGACTGGCTTGATAGTTTTCGATCTCTTTGTTGTGAAGCGTTATTTGTTGATGATGTCATTTTTTGACGACAAATTGGTTGGTAGATAAACAAAGTCAAGATGGTTTAATATAGTTGGGGATGTGGCCTAAATGATGTTGAGTGATATTTTCTAAAAATGTTAAGTCCACTTATTTATTATTCGTTGGTTTTGAGATATAAATCTACGTGCCGAAACAGTCTTGACTTGAGAACACAAGGTACAAAGCTGTTCGTAACGAAATTATTTCAATTCACATCATTATTTTCCATAGGTTTATCGTGCCCACTATAAATTACAATCTTAATTTGGTTATTCGACACCCATAAAAGGCTGACGTCACTCGGCAGGTACTGGAACTTCACTGCGATGTGGGGGCCAATAAAAATGATCTTTCACTTCAGCCCTCATGACAGAGGCAGAATGTTCCTCTGGCAACAAGCCAACTTTTGCACAAAGCTAACCGCGGGCATATTCTTAGTGACGACCGTTACAAAGTTCTTTCAGAGAAGCGAACATGTCTTCCACAATAATCACACGTCTTTAAATTCAATTCGAAATGCGTTATGGAACAGAGCAGAAAGGTCCCTTGATACTCGCCACGGCTATAAATAAAGGCGCAGGCAGGAGGAGGAAGGGCCATGGTAATGCAGAAGATCTAACTCAAGAAACACAGCTTCCGGTTCCAGAAGACAAGCTGGACGAACAAGACAGATACAAACGTCAAGCGATCATTAACCGCGTTCACCGCAATGACATGTCTCAGCAGTACAATAAAACAGTTTCTTATTACGTACCAGCGCAGTTAAAGGGAAACGGTTGTCATTTCTTGAAGGAGATCATGGCTGTTGTTAAGAAACATTTGGGTAGCGCATGAGGAGAAACACATTAAAAAAAATCTTCTTTATTACAGGTTGACGGAATAAGCTAACTTTTTGCACAATACGATCCAATAGAATGTCCAGAAAGATGTTTAAAATAAACATAAAACTAAGAGGGGTCACAACAACATCGCTTAAGATCCAAAACTCGTTTCAGACAAGTGGAACATCTGACATTTTCAACTCTCAATCTAGCGGTATATAAGAATTCCAGGGTCGAATATGGGGAATCGTCTTGTAAATATCTCAACATTTTCCTGAAGAGCCTAAACAAAACTATATAAGCCTCGCGACGACGCTAAGGAAGAAGGCCTCTAAAAAGAAACGAAGACGGCCATGTTCATGTCTCGTCACCAGACTACAGGAAATTATCATAATGTACGCGTGGCAACGTCAAATATTTTCGAATGACGGTAACAAATTAACATTTCATTCTTAAACAAATTAAAAGCAGCTTTAAATGGCGGAGTATTTGCTACCATGAACCTGAGAATGTTTTTATTTTTCGTTCTCACATCTAAAAATGTTAAAATCACATACGAAACCACAATTTTACCCACTGGTTTTTTAATTATTTCCATAGAACAGTCTGTAATAAGAAGGCAATAGTCGATATTTTAGCTACGACATCTGTAACCCGAAGGTTCATTACCCTGGTCACAAGAGCTAGGAACTGGTACATATCTGAGCCAGACAAATCCAGACCACACCGTCAGAACCTTAAGATTCATTTTGATATCGTTTCCCAGTTTATGGCCACTGTTTTATATGGGTATAAAACTTGTTCTCTCAACGTAAGTGCAGAACACATATTGAAGATAATAAGATTGTCTGAGGACAGGACGTTGAGGAGAATATTTGGAACAATCAAGGGAAAATAAAAGGAGCTAAAAATTTGCACTCTTCATGTAAAATTGCTAGGGAGATAAAATGATGGAGGGTAAAATGGATTAGGGATGTACCACGGATCGGAACGACGTGAAATATATACATAATTCTAGTCCGAAAAATGAAAAAGATGAGACGAACAAAAAAGTTTAGGCGTATATGGGGAACGAAATTGAGGCTAAGGACAGGATTCATCAGATCAAGGGGAGGGCAGGTTCCACTGGCAGCCTCTTGTGAGGACATTACTGAAACCACGGGTTCCATAAAGACAACGAAATTCTATATCAACGGAATCACTCACTTTCTGCTTCTCAAGAATGGCTATGCTCCAGGCAGTTATTAGCAAAGAATAGGACAACTGCCAACTGAATGAGACTGGTCCGAGGCGGGATAGATGCAAGGTTTTATCTTGGACTGTACAGAATAACGGTCGAGTAGACAAGCTGATCACACCATCACACAGTACCAATTCCGCGGTGACCAATGGCTCTGCAGAGCTCCGACTTATAAATTGTAGCTGTTTGTAAACACTCCAGTAAGACGGTCTGCATCGACTTCTTTCTGCAGGATCTGCTTCAATAGCTGACACTTCTTACGTTGGTCATGCAACTGAAGATGGCTTCATCATCAAGGCGTCTGGAGATGGAGGCAGCAAGCATTTATGAAACATCAGAGACCAGAAGACAGTCATCTTCATACTCGTCGCCGTGAGAACCTCAAAGCTGGCCATATAACCGTTTTGTTACTGAATTGTGACCGTGGCCACGAAAGCCTGTCCTGAGCCACTTCAAGTCCTCCCTTCCCTTCAGTGCACCTGTCGTCAACTGACGGTTAACATGAACCCTCTGCCCCTGTTGCATATCCAAATGTTTCCACGTGCAATTATTTCAGAATATGCATGTGCTATAACCCGTTTTTGCTCTCAGAGCAGCCTACATGCTTCCAATACCAGATGGGGCTGGCGTCAATCTCGGGCAATTTCCTGGATTACAAGATTGTGAGTGTGTACGATCGATTTGTCAGAGGAATGTTCATCAGCTCCTGGAGGAATCCGCGAAGAAACGAAACTGCCATGGCACAACAATCTAACTGAATTCAACTTGATTTCAGTACAGTCATGGCAAAAATCTTGTAACCGACAAACGGACACGATGTTTATGAACTCTGTACTACTCAGCAGAAGCAATGTTCTCGCAGATTTACACACCTTAAACGTTACAAATCTTTTTTTAAATGTAGCAAAACTCAAGCAGACTAACCGGTAACGACAGTAACACATCATAACGATCTGTGTGCTCACATGGCGAATAGGCAGTGTCAACGTCACGCTCCAGTCCAAACCGATTTCACAAGATCCATATTAATATTATCTTCCCATCTACGCCTGATTTTTCCGAGCGGTCTTCAGAATTTCCGAACAACATCTTGTAAGCATTTCGTATTTCTACCATGCACGTTAATGCCCCCCCCCCACCAAATCTCATCCTACTTGATTTCATTATTCTAATAACATTTACTGAGCAGTACAATCATGCAGCTACCAATTATAGTTTTCTCCAGATTACTGTCATTTCATTCCACTTAGGTTGCAAATAAACTTGAAATCATTCCACGACCACCTCCTTCCATATTCATTTCAATTCATTATTCGTTAACCACCCTACCATCCGACACAAAACAGCCTCGCCATCCAACCAATGCTCGGCCAAATCAAAATTATATCCGTGATGAAATGAACAGCAGACATATTCGGGTAATGGATCCTCCCAATCAAATTTATCTTCCGGTTTGCTCTCCAGTAACCTAAATAATCTTATGCATGTTCTGCCGACAGATTACCTAGAACCGGTAACTAGATTCCCGTCTGCAACTAGTCTTCCTAAAATGTCCACAGTTTGTCATTTTAAACGAATATCCTGGTAAAAACATTTCCACTCTTCTCGTAAACTACTATTATGTTAACCGGTAAAGAGAATAAAAAACGTAATTTTATCGTGAACATAAAATAGAGAAACGTAACATAGTAAAAACATCTTCCTGTCAATAACAAGTAAAAACACGTTCAAATAATCAAGTTAAAAATGAAACAAAAGTTTACTTCTTCATAATAATGTTTGAAAATACTAAATCAAGCACAGCAAAGTAAATATATCGACTGTCAAAGGGAAATGCTCTGTGCTAATAAGTCTGTATACGCAGTTCGCGCACAAACCTGCTACGACATTTAACCCGAAGTTGGCTGCATTTGTTTCCCCAAACCATCATCTACAAACACAAGATACACTGATGGAAGTAATTTGTATTAATTATGACTTACGTTTGAAATATTCACTGGATATCTGTTTCAATTTCGTGATCACAAATCTTGGGCTGCCAGTGTTGATAAACTACGACTTCAAAGCCACAAGAGAAAAAATACTTTTGCACACAAAGCCTCAACACCACCGCTCTTTCAGCACGCCATTTTTGACTGGAGTTGAGTACCAACATGAGCAACCCAAAGGAGCGATGTTATAATCATTGGAGGATATATTTGTCAACACGTGTGTATATCGTTTTAGACTTGTCTCCCTTACTTCATTACACAAATATAGCCGTCGATATAAGTCGTTGAATTAACGAATAGTCAATGTATAACGAATAATAGTGCAGAAAAGTTATTTTTACCACCGAGACAACCTGAAATCTCATACGGATCAAAAGTTTTTCAAAAGACGGTGCTCATTATATTTCATAAGCACTTTTCAACTAAGTACCCAAGTAACGATAACGAGACTTAACAATCGAGTTGACTGTCTGAGAGATTTAAAAACTATAGCAGTTAGTTTATTTAACAACGCTGTTTCAACTGCATAATTTGGCATAATTAAATTTAATGTTGACTGGGAATGGAATTGGAAGGAGGTGTTCGTGAACTTTTTGAAGGACAATCCCAGAATTCATCTAAAGGGACTGAGAAAAATCACGACCCCTCCCCAGTCATTTAGACGAGATTCGAAAAGAACACCTCCCATATACAAAGCTGGTGAGACACCACTGGTCTAACCTGCTCGGCTGAGTGTGGAGGTACCGAGTAAAACTGCGAAGAAGAGAGTTAGTGTGCGAGCAAGCTGGTATCAATGAGGTTACTGGGCAGGCTCCAGGAGGAACTGCTAACACACTTGTTCTGGCATCTAGTGTGCCCGGAGCGTTGCTAAAAAGACAGATTTATGGCGCTGAAGTTCATTCGCACAAATAAAACCAAACCAAATGTAAACACATCAGTGGCAGTTTATCCCTGGACAGCATTAGCCTGCTTCTTGAGCTAATTTTAGTTGTCGCTTAGGCAGTGAAGATAATTCCAGGATTTCTTCAGGTACTCGAAGATTCATTGTCGTGTTCACAAGTGTCATCCTGAACCAAATGAATCCAGCTCATATCCTATTTTAAATTAATTTTAATATTATCCCCTTTCTTTATGTAGGTCTCCAAGTATTGAATACTGAATTTGGATGGATGTGGAAGGAGGTTATCTGTGCCATTTCAAGTAAACAATATAGAATGTTTCCCACGGAGCTTAAACAAAAATCATGTTGGCACGTCTCAGAGCTGATATCTGAACCTCAATAAACAAACTGCAGTTTTGCATAGTTGGCAGCCATGAATTCCTATGAATATTTGTTACTACTCTACTGAGCGTCTAATCTGTCCGTTTAATTTGTTTACTCAGGCAATGTTCTCGTAAATTATGAGTGGGGGAGCAATCTAAAACATGTTTTGTTTAATCTGCTGGCCTAACTCGACTGAAGGAAACTCCCCCCCCCCCCCCCCCCAACCAATAGAAAGACCCACATGGAAAGATTGGTTTCCTAATGAAACGAAAAGCATCAAAGTAGACAGAAATATAACGTAAACAAGAGAAATCCGTGTCTTGGAGAGAAGCCAATGAAAACTTTTTACTGAACTCGTCTGCTAAACAACAACAAATATAAAACGATAAAAGTGGAATGCGGTGAGACGAATCCATGTCATTATTATGTTATCCGGTGTCACAGCGACGTTGGACAAGTGGGACACTGGACCCAGTCGACCTGAACACCCAGCAGCAAAGCACCGATGAACGAACTTCAAAATAGTCAGCCACAGGCCGAGTAAAAGCAACATAATTATGAGAATGAGTTCTTGCTATGCGATGACAGCAACGGCAAAGGTTTGTCACGGGGGCAGGACGACCTTGGATCGATTTCAGACAGGGGCAGGGTCTTTCTCCTGTCCCCCAACACTACCTGATCAAAACCCGGGGTTCTTTTGGCAGAGGCATAGCGGTTGGAGCATGAAGGTCCTACATCTAGTGCCGAGATTTAGAATACGTGGATGCACAACCTCCACTTTCCCTGTAGCTCAGACTTTTCTGCGTAGATATAACTGATGAATAGAAAAGGCTTAATTTAGGGTGCAATTTGCTGTCAGTCATAATAACCTGTTTCCGGGCCAAGATCTGATTCAGAGACCTCCCAAATATGAAACACGTGTCTTAGCCACTCTGCCGCAACGTTCAATACAAATTTTGATATAGTATGTGGCTTTCTAGAATGTGCATGTGTGTGGCAAAAGCACTCGAGGATATTTCAAGTGCGAGGATCTTACAACGAGAATTATTAATAGGAACAGACGGACACGTAACGTAATGCACGGTGTGAAAAACGAGGGAGTTGTCGATCGTGGCCCAGAATTTTATGAGGATCATAATTCAACGGCGCAAGGATTATCCGGCATGAAATGAAAAGAGATGTCAACGGTCTGGAAGAATGGAGTCGTAATCCTGCAAGAAGACGTTCGGACGTTGGATTGCATAACAGAGCCAGAGAAAGTTTGCCTTTTTCTTATAACACGAAATGACGTTGCAAGTAACGACGTCAGATGGCAGAGCTAATCGTGCCCCCACCTGCACTTGTTGGACATCGACTGCAAGCAAGAAGGGAGGGAGGTAAGAAAGGACGGAAAAGAATAAAAGAAACATACAAATATATGAATTAAGGCTTTGACCGGGATGTTCTTTTGTTAAATCTTATGTGGTACCGCCTGATTCGACTTCTAATGGTTAAGTGAAGTGTTTTCTTCGCGGTACGGTCTGGATTCGTAAATATTATGAAGACGAGCTTCGGCTTCAAAGGGTTAACCAGCTGATTTTCGTAATGGTGAGGTGTAGTGTTTTCTTCGCGGTACGGACTGAATTCATAAATACTATTCAGACGATCTTCGGCTTCAAAGGGTTAAGGATGAAAAGAAAGGTAGAATGAAGAATTGTCAGGCTGCATGATTGGCGTCTAATGTAAACGCACAGTGAGAGCTTTCCTGCAATTCTGAACTGCGTGAACTGAAATGAAGGGAATCTTAGCATCCAGAGTTGCGATAGCGCAGGGCAGCAAACGAGCTTCGTCATTGGACACGATACTTACCTCTGCGTTTTGTGCCAAATTACCAACAACGAAACTTGTTCAAGAGACATGCGGACTTGTGCTTAGGAAACCACGAGGTTCAATGGTCAAATGTCGGCCAGACACCCGTTACAATGACTAAATATTTTTCGTATTTCTTTCCATTCTACCCAGATGAACACAGATAGGACATGATCAACTCTTGTCAAATTCAATCTCAGTATCCACTTGCTTAAAGGCATTTCTGTTTCGAATTCCGGTCCGGGGTCTGTCTGTCGTGACAGGTTTTTCAGGAAAGATTCTAGAAAAAACGAAGTCAAATAGGCCACGACGACTTCCACATCAACCAGTTAGGCACTACGACCTAAGTAGCTGAGAAAGTGTCGTTAAATAAATTATAAATCATCATCGTTACCACATGAATTACCTGGAAGCCACATCTAGTTTCTAGGGAAATGGAGGACATTTTAAATTTATGTAGAATTTCAATACATTTATTTTCATTCTTGGTTTAACAACTGTGTGTGACTTTGCGTCTCACCTTTAAGTAACGACCAGAGAATTATGACAGCCTATATGAGAACGAAGTGGTGAGAAGAATATTCGGACATAGCACACAGGAAGTAACAAGATGACGGGAGAAAATCTCATAAAAACACTCGCCATCAGATATTATTAAGATCACAAAAAATCAAGGAAGACATGATTGGAGGATCATGTAGCACGCACAAGAGCGATGCGAAATGCATACACAATAAAAGTTGAAAGACTGAAACAGACAGGCGTTAGCTGCGAAAGGATAAAGATCAGTGTCGGGCTTTTTGTGAACACGGCAATGAACATTTTTAAGTTCCATGGAAGACTGAGAATTTCCTGACTGGTTCAGCGACTGTCAGCTTCTCGAGAAGCATCAAATCGAGTCGTAGGATGACGTGTTGTGGCAGTGAGAGCAGTCGATGCGTCTTGGAACCGTACTCAACGCCTGCCAGAATCAAAGACTCTGTTGCAAATCTGCAGTACAGTAACAACTGAATGATGGACTGTGGGAAAGTTAGTCCCATTGACGAGAGAGTTACTCAGCTGACGACAAAAATAAAGAAGTTGAAAGGCAGACGAAAATTTCCCAAATGCGTTCTTTGCGGGTTTTCATTTATTACGCACGAATGCCTCATCGCCCTGATGATGAAGGCAGGAAGGACGTCTGAAACTTCTACCAGACTACACAGCGGAACAATCCAGAACGCATCTTCTGACAAACTGGCTGAAACAAATTGACTTACTCCATGGCATATTCTTCGTTGAACGTTAATGTCCGGCCACGATCCCATCCATTTCACCTCGTTTCCCAGTTTTCCCCTCCACTCTTATGCTCTGGTGAGTGGAAGGGCATCGCGGAAGTTGCAACACAGCACCAGAATCTCTCTCAATTGGGTGGGAGCAGTCGGTCCATTTAAACCCACGGTTCGTTCACATGATGAAAGGCGTCTGCCATTGTTCACCAGAGCGAACTCTTCACACACACACACACACACAGGAAATGTCGTCGGCTTGGCGAGCCAAAACGCAAAGGTGAACTGAAAGCTACAGAACAATTAGCAAAATTATTGCTTTACTACATTAACCTTCAGTGCTGTGGAAAACAGAGAGAAAGATCTGAACAAGAGTCGAACGGTGTTCTTCAATCTGGAGTAAACAATGTCCTCTAAATGCGTCCCTTGCGAGATTTCGTGAATCGCTTACTTTTATGTTAATTTGTTGTTGCAGATGCAATGCCCTGTTGCAAAGGTAATCATACTACAGACAATGCTTAAAAAAACTATTCAACAGTTGAAAAATGTTTAAAAAGTTGTATTCTTCAGTGGGGGTGGGGTCTTTTGTCTATTAGCCATTTCGAGCTCTGTGGGAACTATATGTACCATCTGGTCTAACACTCAACAAATGTAAATTTGTATTTATGGGTCTTGTATGATTTTAAATGTACGCAGAGATTATTTACCAGTTGGTCTTTGCAATGGTGAAGTGTTGTTTTCTTAGCGGTGCGGACTGAATACTTAAATATTATCTAGACGAGCTTCATAAGGTTATACTATGTCGTACTCTTCTTTCGTTGTGTGATTCGTTTTTAAGAGAATCGGTCCATTCTATCTGAGCTTCATTTTAAGTAGCGGTAACATTGCGGACGCAAAGAACCCAAATGCATTTCGACCTACAATTAGCATAAAGGGCCAGTACCAAATTTCATAAAAATCCGTCGCGTGGTTTCAAATATGAGACATGTGAATAGACAGAAGAGAAAACATGGTCTCCTTATTATGCATTAATTTTATAATCGCTGCTCAAAGAACGAAGAACAACGACATATATATTCAATGCATTCTCCTCTTAATTTCGTGATACTCTCATGAAGAAAATCAAGCTTATCGTAATGTCTCCTACACTTCCAATAAGGACCCTCGATTATTTAGGAATCCACGAATGGTCATAAAACTGTGAGCTACACATTCTTGCTTGAAAACTTCTTATAAGCCTTTCCGAAAATTCCATGGGCGACGTGGAACCTGAAAATCTTCAAGATCCATCTTGTAATCCATTCTTATACACTTACGAACACACACGCATATTTCGCATCGTGAAAATTAAGTTTCAGACAATGCTTTGTTCCAGTTAAAAGCTGAATTCGTTTGATGGAAAGACATAGGTCTGATAATTATCTTCGTTTATACAAAAACTCTCTTTTCGGGAATTCCAACTTCATTACGGTCCAATAACATCGAATGAATGAAGACAATAAATTATAATCAAGTTATTTTAATACATGCAGATGTCTCCCTAAGCAACTATGACTACAACAAAATGCACTCAGTGGTACCAATGAATAGCTTTAATTAGCTTGAGATATGGTCTAGCGGTTAGAACGCTGGCCTTGTAATCCTGGGGGTCTCGGGATCGATTCCCGGCGGTGCCGGAATTTATAACTTGTGTTGCGCAAGGCCGTGGTCTAGGCAACACGGAGTTTTCCTCCGTGGCATCCCAACGATTACTCCATTCACACACAGAAGAAGGCAATGGCAAACCACTTCTGGATCATCTGCCAAGAACGTATATGAACAGGTCCCAGTCCGAGAAAAGGAGGGAAGGATCCTGTTCATATGGACCCGTCGTCAGACAGAACACTAAATAATAATAAAATTCAAATACGAAATTCTGTACTCCAAAGAAGGCGGGAATTTCTTTATCAGTGGCTGGAAACCGTGTAATCGCTCCTTGATAACAATAGGCAGGGAGCTGTTACCCTCCTGCAGTTATGAATTAATTCCTGAAAACCACGGGGATTACGTTTGTTAGGAAATTTGCTCAACCGATTGCCCAGCATAACAACAATAAAGTAACTTCCCATCGCTATTAAGAATTCTTCATGTAATTGCAGGATAACACTTGTTCGGTTCATGTTAAACTCCTGTAATAACACTTTTCGTCGTAAGTAATGCGGTATTATATTTCCAGTCGACGTATCGCATTGTCTTCCGTCTAATTTTGTAATTATTCATCAGAATACTCGGTATCTCAACTGTCGTCAGACAGAACACTAAATAATAATAAGATGAGGTGGTCTAGCGGTTAGAACGCTGGCCTTGTAAT
>NW_019059684.1:131953-148912 GCF_000696155.1 Zootermopsis nevadensis
TCGTCAGACAGAACACTAAATAAATAAAATACATTTATAGGCAGGGAGCTGTTACCCTCCTGCAGTTATGAATTAATTCCTGAAAACCACGGGGATTACGTTTGTTAGGAAATTTGCTCAACCGATTGCCCAGCATAACAACAATAAAGTAACTTCCCATCGCTATTAAGAATTCTTCATGTAATTGCAGGATAACACTTGTTCGGTTCATGTTAAACTCCTGTAATAACACTTTTCGTCGTAAGTAATGCGGTATTATATTTCCAGTCGACGTATCGCATTGTCTTCCGTCTAATTTTGTAATTATTCGTCAGAATACTCGGTATCTCAACTGCACGCGACAAAATACTTCTTCAGAATCTCAGGAGGTAAACAAATCCTGCCCTTTAAAATACCCTGAAGATTTCTTGCTACGTTTACAAAAGCGCTCCGCTGTACCATATGCTTAGTCACCTGATCCCAGTCTACATCTTCGCATTCTATTTATTTCGATACATTTCAATATTATCCTCCGAAAAAGCAAATACCTCCTTTGTAGTCCCTTATATTTTGGTTTAACTCGTAACAAAAGCCAATTGAAACTTTTACGATGTTCAAGTGGGTGTGAGAATGTTTCGCTTTTTATGGATCACCCTGTGACGACATAACGCAGCGTACAGAACACGAGGCGCGGCCAATTCCTCATTGCGTGTCAGCTGCAGGAATTTCATAATAGCGGTCAGTCAGTATCGTGCAAAGTGTCTTCAGGTTATCAAAGGGTCAGGACACTGAATATTATATTCCATTCACTCTTACTTCAAACCTCATATGAACAAAATACCGCCAAATGTCATCCTTCCATTTTAATCCCCTATTTGCAAGGTACAGGCAGATTCGACAATTAGACGCCAACCACCAACACAGTTTGGCTGAACGCAGAGTATTTTGGAGGGGTGAACACTTGTTAAGCGACCAATTATTTTAAAATGAACAAAATGAAGACGTCTACGGGAATGTGAGGATAACATTAAGATAGTTTGTATCTTATATGCGTCATGTTTGTGTTTGATTAAATATATTTATTTTGTACAGTCTTACACAAACGTTTTAAGTTTATTGGTGTTGTAATATTTTTAATATATATTTATACGATTATTTATTTATTTATTTCCTATGTCAATTCATACTCATTCCAAGAAAATAATTAAACATTAATTCCACAGATAAATATAACGTCTGACTACAATAAGCAACTTACCATGAAAATGGAAAGCTACAAACAGAACTACGGATCATTATAATATATTGCATCAAATATCTAATAGTTTTTAAAATATTTTAAATTGATAAAAACCTGAAGACGACGGTATTACCCGTCGAAACATGTCGTTTTAATAAAAAGCGCTAAAAAAATATAATGTAAAATCGTATTTACGATTAAGAGCGCTAATATAACATTTTACACAACAAAATGTTTTAATATTATATAATTTTTACAACACCAATAAACTTCAAACGTTTGTGTATAGACTGTACAAAATAAATATATTAAGATAGTTGCTTGAAAAAAAAAAGTTTTGTCGACGTAAATTGTTGGAAGTTGCCCAAGATCGTGCATTACGACAGGATTTGACATTGGCGATGGTGAACGTTCGACTTCTGTTACCAGAAATTATTTGTTACTTGTCTGGATTTCTTATAAAGTTAAAAAATAAACAAACAGTGTGAAGTGCCTACGTGTGGCTTGATACACCACGTAAGTCACCCGCAGTCATTGCACGCGGAAAACAATACCACGCCTTGTGCTGGTATAAACAACACGTGTTCTTTGGTTATGAATTCTGATGCCGATAAAATTTCTACGTGTCTCACGGATCAATGTCGTTTCAGGAATTTAAACCCGTTATAGAATTCACAAATAATATAGATCTAAATATTTCTTAACAGCCTGTAGTTCTTCCTCGAATATATTTCAAACACTACTCTCTAGGATTCTCCTACAACCCACAATCTAAACTTCAGTGTAAGAGACACGTGTATGTTTATGGGCGGATTACCATAGCAACATAGGAACTGTAATTTATTATGGTAGATCACGATAAGTGAATAGTCTCTTGTTTTCATGAAGTCCCACTGTTTCAATTACTTGAATGCTGATAATGTTTGGATGTGTAAAGTGTAGTTACTCATAGTATTTATCATGGAGTGTGACTTAGTTAAAAATATATGGAAGATTTTATTCAAAAGGGGCACCTGGATGATGTTCATATAGAAAAATTAACCAAAAACGTGTCCTAGTGCTCCAATATGAAATACAAAATCTCTCATTCATTTTCCTCAGTAAGCATAAGAACATCAAGGCATAATATAACCACAAAACAAAATTAGTGAGAAAACATTACGTTCAAATAAGAACTGATAATGACAGAAGAATTTTGAGATGGAATTTAGAAATGTCTAAACACACGGTCTAAAGTCGCAATATCTTTAAAGAGGGCATACACAGAACGAAATAATGATCAACATCGTATCACAAGACGAAACAATTATAAAGAGGACTGAATCATGAAAGGTTTAAATTTATACATACAGGAGAAATAGGCTATTAACACAATGATTATTTTAATAAAAATTTAAATTTTGAAACTGCATTATGAACAACATTTTAGTAGAAATAAGATGGCTGTCTTCTGAATTGTAGCGCCGTGTAGTCTGATACAAGTTTACCAACGTTTCAGAAGTCAATCATCAGGGCAATGGCATTTTAGTATGTGAAAGAATAAGTAATTTTATATTTACAAAAAGACGTTTTACACAATTACAAACCTTGGGCTAGAAGACGTTATGTCTACAAAGGGAATAGTACATGAAGAAAGGTTTAGGGCAGAAAATAGAAAATAAAATTTAGAACTTGAAAAACACACAACACACTGTCAGCATTACGAGGTGCGATCGAAAAGTTTCAAGACTGTGTCAATAGAGGGCGAACCGGATGTAGTACGAGCTTCTGCCGCCAGGGGGTGCGGCCTACATTCATAGTGAATCAGTGTGCCAGCCGGCATCATCGAATTAGCATTTGTTTCTTAGTTACGGGCGTTTTGGTAGTGCATTACACCGACCCTCCTGCGATTTCGGAATGGCGTGTGCATCAAATTTTGCCAAAGACTCGCCAAAACGGCTACCGGAACCTATGAAATGCTAAAGCCAGCATTTGGGGAGTCCGCAATGGGTCGTGCACAAACTTTTGTGTGGCATTCACGTTTTAAAAATGGCCGAACCTCTGTCGATGATGACGAGCGTTCTGGACGACCATCTTCGAGCACAACGCCCGAAACTGTTACGAAGATCGACGTCGTACCATCAACGACTTGTGCGACATTTTTGGGATAGGCTATGGGACCTGTCAGCTGATTCTAAAGGAAGAACTCCACATGCGACGCAAGGCTCCTGTCTGAGGACCAGAAGCAGAATCGACTTCTCGTTTGTCAGGAGTTTAAAGATCTTGCAAGAACCGACCCCAACTTCCTTTTTAAGCTCCGTGTGACTTCTTCCTCTTCCCCAAGATGAAAATTCAGCTAAAGGGAAGGAGATTTGAGACGATAGAAGAGATTCAGGCAGAATCGCAGATGGTGCTTGACAGGCTGACAAAGAAAGATTTCCAGGGATGCTTCCAGGCTTGGCAGCGGCGCTGGGATCGTTGTGTTCACTCCCAGGGGAACTACTTAGAGGGTGATGGATGAATTTAATACCTGAGATAAGTGTACGGGTTTTTATAGGCGCAGTCTGGAAACTTTCCGATCGCACCTCGTACAGTGGTAGCTACGTAAAATGCAAAATATATCTGAACATCTGTTCTTAAAAACTACTGTTAACGACATTAGCAAAGCATTGCTATTGAAATTTGTCAAATGGATTAGCTTGAATATGCAAAATCCCCTTTCGATCTACAATATAGACAATAAGTACACTGAAACACAGCCAAAATCGAAGACTTTCCATTTGAGTAATGAGACACTCAAGTCATATGATTCTTAGATGATACCAGAGCTTTGAAATATGAACACAATGGAAGTCACTGCAGTAATTTTTCGTTCATCGACGTTGCTATAGCAACGTCCTTTTTAAAATGATGAGAAAATGGCAGTCGCGTTTGCTTTATTCGGGGCAGATACACACAGCAGCCAACGGTTTAATTCGGTTTGTCACTCAGTCAGATACGCTATGTTCTCAATTACCGGCGAGCGTAAATGGAGGTCTATCTGTACATCTAATATATTTTTCATCTAATGCAATTTATGTAAGACATCCTTAAACAAATCTACGTATGGTTTATATTTAGCTTAGACTACAGAATGTCTCCAAACGACGTATCCGTATTATAATGTATATACATATTTTTGGAACGCTCTGTATATAGCGTAGAATGATAGGATAATTAATGAATAACTAATTGGAAAGTACATGGAAGGAAGCAATCGTGGACAAATTTGAGGTAATATCCCAGCATTCGCCTGGAGGACATGAGGAAGACAATGAAACACCCGAGTCAGGATAGCCGGTCTGCAGGCGGATATTTGAACCTGGGGCCTCTCGAATACGAAGCAGTAATGGTACCCATTCGGCCGCCATTATGTCGTGGTGACCTGAGCTGAGTTACGAGAGTTTATGTAACAAACGATAAATCTACAGTTGGCGTACTTTTCGAACTGCCAACAGCTGAGAAGTAAAACCAGGAAAAGAAAAAAACAATCAAAATTGTACAAAAGCAGCGATTCAATTATAAATGTGTGAGTACGAGAACTGGTTTTTGACAAGAGCGGGTGAAAACAAACCTAGAAACAGCAGAAATTACATTTTCAGACAAGTTTCTGGACGCGATCTTTACGAAAGAACAAATGTCCAACAAAACATTTCGAAATTCATCTAAACGTATTCCTCGGCGTCTCATAGAGAAGTTAACCGTCTGAGTAAATGACAGCGACTTTGCAGAGAGTCTAACCGATTCAAACACAGTGTCTTAAGCCACAAGTGTGCCAGGTAGCCTTAGGCTATTGGAACAGTTAGTACATGGTATGTGGCTGAACAAGTTGGAATAAGAACCCGCAAACACTTTTGTGATCATATTCAAATGCACGCAATCCAGGCCAAGCCAAAACTTCGCTTGTAAAGTGCCGTGAGAGAAATTAAAGTTGAAACAGTACATCGTCAGCCACAAAAGGGAGCATGACAAGTCGCTAAAAGGAAACAAAATTAAGCAATGGATCACTGGTTGAGAAACACTGCTCTAGCAACTAGTGCAAAGAGGCACTAGGTTTCAGGTGTACCGCGAATTTGTGTAAGAAAGTGGATTTGCGAAAATATTATCGAAATGCTCTTCTTTTGGTCAAGGACCTGAATAAAATGACTTCGTCATGATTACCAATACAGATTATATAGAGCCTGCAATTTTATCATCATTAACAACATATTAGGCTCAGAGTAGCTAAACATATAACACAGCAACATGACACAATATAAACAGCACCTTCCCGTTAGCAACAAAGCAAAAACACAATCAATAACCAAGTTCAAAAATACAGAAAACTTATCTTATTCACAGTAAAGTTTGAAAGCAATAAATCGAGCATAAATAAGTAAACATATTGACTGACAAAGGAAAACACTGAGTGCTGTTAGGTCTGTGTACAGAGTTCACACACACTCACACACACACACATCTGTTACGTCATTTAACCCGAAGTTGGCTGCATTTGTTTTACAAACCATAATCTAAAAACACTGATTGAAGAAATTAGTATTATTTGTGACTTACGTTCGAAATCTTCAGTGGATATTGTTCAACACAGTGATCACAAATCTTGGGCTGCCAATGTTGATAAAACTGTGACTTTAAAACCACACGAGAAACACCATAAAATATACTTTTGTACACAAAGCTTGGCAACCGCGCTCTATCAAGACGCCATCTTTCACTGGACATGAATACCAACATGACCAATCTAACGGCGCAATATTTAAAATCATTCGAGGAATACATTAGTCCAGAACACACGTGCATCATTTTACCCAGCAATGTTATTTTTGGCTAGTCTCCCACACCCGAAGAGACTTAATAGACATGTGCCAGAGTATAGGATGTGTGAAACTTCAGATCCACAACCCAAAATGACCTCATAGAGCGGTGTGTCAGCCTTAACCTTGTTTGATAATTTGAACAGGAAGTCAGTGATATGCGAACGAGATTATGGACGATGGATGACGATCAGAAATTAAGCTATTTTATCGCAGGCGATCAGTGGACAGCAGGGCTGGTCTGGACAAAGTAGTGGAAAGGAGAAAGAATCTTCGACCCTGCCGAGAATCAAGTACCGGACTAGCTCGCTCGGCCACTGTACTTACTTCTTTTCCGTTCCATTGCTGCTGCTTCAGTGAATGTGATACACGAAGTCGTTGGCTGTGTCTATGAAATAACCTTGAGCGGGAAAAATCTACAAAATCTCGCGTGTTTTGATCGGAAATGTTCATTAAAAATTCATGAAACAAATCTCTTTGAGCAAGACATGCTAACACTATTCTAATTAGATTTCTGGCACGATAGATAATTGCTGAAGAACTATGCTAATTCTGCCTTTAAGCGGGAACTCATCCAAATGTTAAGAATTCAGTCTGTACCGCTAATAGAATATAACACGTCTTCATTACAAATATAAAATGGTTAACGTAGTTTAAGGAAATGATCACAGTTTATTCCGAGACTCACATAAAACTCATTAATACATTCTGTGAGCAAAAAAGCGGAGTTGTTTATTGTTAAAGCAGGTGGTACACGGCTTTTACAAACTGATAATGAAACAACTTTCAATAGAACGACCACAATTATTACCACAAATGGAAGGAGAAATGTAATAAACACTGCGCTCTTTTTTCTCTGTCCGAATGTTTCGTATTTGCAAGGTCTCGACGTTTACTTTAAATGCTTTCATGTATATTGAAGCCAACAGCATTCCGACGGAAATTTTCCACAGTTTAGTGATGATTCTATTACGGCGGGGAATTTTTTTTTTCAGCTGAGCGACTATCAGGTTTTCAAAATGGCCTCTGCTCCAAGGAGTTTTTGGAGAAGAGACAAAACTACTTACGGAGACAATTTTACTTCAGAGGTATGCGGCTATCGTCAGTACGATACTTCAAGGAATTAACACGTGGAGGCGCTCGTTCCAGCAGAAAGACGATATCTTCTCAGACGCGCCAAGACACAGGATGAACTTTGCAGTTTGTCTCCGAGATGGCAGCACAAGAATTAGCACAGCTATCGTCTAAGCACTGTCTATTACAATAAATACTTATGATTGAGGTATTTCAGATCGAAGGCACGACTTCAAATCTGTTCTGATTATAATCTTCTGTCGTCTCGTCCCAGAACAGAAACCAACAGAAGAAAAAATTATAATTTTACCAGAGTATATAATAATAAATTTAATCTCTCGCCCTAAAGTATTAAAACTACTTACCAGCTAAGCGACTATTCGCTCCTTAACAATGCCACTTCCACGGAATTATTTCTCCGAGTTGTATAGACTATAGATACACGTGCTGTGTTCAGAACCAAAGCAAAACCATTTGTAAAATGGAAACAGATTTAATTGTTTTCATCTCAGATTAGCGAAGGTGACAAATTTTATGCCTGGGAAGTACTGAATATAGCACACTGCATATGTTTAAATTATTATTGTTACCAACTGCGCACGAGAAGTGTAAATTACAGAAACTGGAAGTTTTAACTTTCTGTTATTTACGTATCTTTATGTAGAAATAGGTTGAAGAGTTCCACTTCGGTTTCTCTACAATAAAATACAAAATGTGAATTGCTACTTTGATGACGAGAACAAAATACAATGGCGTTGTATTGTATTGTAAAAGAGAAATGACAGTAACTTTTCCTGCATTCCATTGTAAAAACAAAAAAAAAAGGATTGTTCTTGAGAATACGTCCTTAATTTTATAGACGAAGAATATCTAAAAGACATTCTTTGCCTCAAGTTTCTTATTTCCTGAATTTTTGTAAGTAATTGTAACCCTTTGATTCTTCATATGAAACGCGATCTACTCTGTTAAATCTACCGGCCCGCAGGTAGCACGCCTATAGTTTAGAATATCGCCTTACAACCTTCCCTGATTCACAGATAAAACAGCAGCGTGCTCTCTGAGGACCTTTTCCCATGTTTCTTACGCTCTACAACACAAATAAGACGTAATTATTAACTAACACGCCTGTAAGTGTTCATGTTTAGCGTAAAAACTATGGCTTTAAAATCGAAGACAAGTCAAATCACCCACACCGAAAATTTGTAATTAAAATGCACAATAGCATATAAAATAATTTAAATTGTCAGACATAGGCTACATGCGTCTTCCAAGGACGTAATGTCTGTAAAACTACACCCCCCCCCCCATTTGGGATTCATTAAGCAACCAGCAATGAGTGATCTGGTCTGGTTTAATGGTTCGTCGTCAAACCAGCAGGACTGGAGGAATATTACAGAAATGCTTTACCATATAACACAAAAGCATTATTATTATTATTATTATCCATTCTTTTCACCATTTTACAGGTATTTACTTCTATGTACCTGAGACAAACCTCGCTTGAGATACATAGTGCAGCAGCGATTTCTGAAATACATTTCGTCTTTCGAATGATGTATGATGACCCTAGAATGGCAGTTTTCTGAAGTTCCCTAATATCGTGTTCGCTCGGAATGTTCGCAAAATATTTTCGAGTGATGATGATGATGATGATGATGATTATTATTATTATTATTATTATTATTATTATTATTATTATTATTATTATTATTATTATTATTATTATTATTATTATTATTATTATTATTATTATTATTATTATACTTAGCTATCGTATTTAGCCCATTTACTTGTGAAATATTATTCAATAAATGAATTGAATTATTATTATTAAAATACCTTACCGTTATAATGTGGTTGCTGGAGAGACACGACCTGGCATTTAGACCGGGATTCGACCAGGGTTCCTCCACTGACACAGACCGAGCCATAACTACTGGCTCCTGTCTCCCCACTCAGTCGGTCACGTAGTCAAGTGCTAATAGAGAGAGAAAGAACTTAGTGTCAGTATTCAACATACTTAAATTCTTCACAAGGAAGCGCAAAACGAACACAAGAAGGTAGTTTTAAAAGTGTTCGTCTTCCCCCGCTGTGACCAAGAAGCTAAATGCGAAATATAATCTGAAGATCTCCGGTTGAAAATCACTGGTTTGGACCACGTTAATAGCTCCAGACTGAAGACAGAAGCAGCGTGCTGCCTCTCAACGTCTCTCTTCCAGAAGAATAGAAAAGGTGACCTGCTTATTGTAATTCTTTCTCTTTTATCCAGTGGCTCACAAAACAGTGGGTTTCTCCAACAAAGAACGGTAGTCAGCTGCCAGGCATCGGTGCTACAAGAACTGTCTCGGACACCGTCAGGTGAGTGCATCGTAAAACAGTTAATTGGTTACAGACATTTCATGAGTATGTAAAGTGTATAATGTGGAGTTATTACTGTCGGGGGAAACGCTTTGATAGTTGAAGATCACTTCTGGGTTGTTGCGCCGTGTACTATAGTAAAAAATTGACCGCCGTTTTAGAGCCGCTTACTGGCTCATCATTAGGACGAAACGTCGATCAAATTTTAGAAGACTACAAGGTGCAGAAACGGAGAAGACTCATCTTCATAATGGCGTGGCGAATATTTAATTAAACAACAAAAACATTTTTTTTTGTAAGTAAAGCAGTGTGTGAAGTATGTTTAGCTTTTAAACAACGAAGTTTTTATTTCAAAATCAAAATGGATTTTCATCTGCAATAAATGAACACGACCAATGACAAAAAATAGACGTACCCGGAAGATGGAGCACAGCTTTCAACACTTGCTTGGGCCGTGGGGGGGAGGAGAAAGGAACTTCACAATTTTCACTATTCACGTAATATTATGTGACGTTTAAACGCAGAGGAAATCAAAGAGGTTGATATTACATTGGGCTTGAAGATGTGAACTGGTCTGAAATGACTCGAGACAGAGTTCAATGATAGGATTTTGTGAACTCTGTGACGAACCTTCGGGATGCGTTAAAGCAGAAGTATTTTTAATCGGTAACTCAACTGATGAGGTTTCAGGTTTCTAACGGTGGCGAGTTTTAAGATAACAATTTTCTTGGACGTTGCGCGGTGCATCACCCTGATGATCGAGGCAGTAACACCTCTGAAACGTCGATAAACTTCTACCAGACTTCACGTCGTAACATCCTGGAAAACAGTTGTCTTCAACTGTCAATTGATTTCTTAAGAGTCGGTAAATTGGTTTCTACTTGGTTATGATGAACTACGCACTTTCCATTTGCCCATTGGGTGTCCAGGGGCCCTTCGCCTCAACGGTTTGTATTCCAGTGCCAGCATTGGTATTCCGTTGTCTTCATTCTGCACAGCCTATACGCTGTAGCCATTTCTTCATTATCATGGATAATATCTGAAACATTTAATTCCTTCTCTGAAGTCTGCATTTAGTTCGGGATCTCGGTTTGTAAATCATAGTGAATGTGGAAACTTCATTTCTGCAGCCGCTTTCAGGCTTTCGGCGTATTTTTACTTCAATTCCCAGGCTTGACACATCTCAAAGTTGTTTTTTTTACTTCCAAATAACAGATTTGTCGAAATTTGTTAAAGATAATTTTTTTATCCAGTACGTAACTAACTATAAGCCGGGACAGCTCAGTCAGTATAGTGACTAGCTACGGGCTAGACGACCGGGGTTCGATCCCCGACGGGGGCAGAGGATTTTTCCTCTAGCCTCTGCGTCCAGACCGGCTCTGGGGCCCACCCAGCCTCCTCTACAATGGGTACCGGGGTCCTTTCCCGGGGGTAAAGCCGGCCGGGGCGTGATGCTGACCACTCACCCCCATCTAGTGCTGAGGTCAAGGAAGAGAGGAGCTATACCTCCACTCACACTTTACTTTACGTAACTAACTAGATGAAGAATATGAGGTTTTCATGGCGCTGAAGATGGCTGTCTTCTGGGCTGTTGAGCCATGTAGTCTGGTATTAAGTTTACAAAGACGATGGTCCTGATGATGGAGGCAGTAAGGACATCTGAAACGTTAGTAAACTTTTACCAGACTACATGGCTCAACAGCCCAGAAGACAGCCATCTTTAATTAGATGAAGCAGAATCAGAATTACAGTGTACAAAACAGTTCGTCAATGGATCCTATCTTGAGCCAGCTGAATGCAGTCCACACACACACCCACGTTAATATTATCTTACCATCTACGCCTAGGTCTTCCAAGTAATATCTTATCTTCAGGTTTTCCGACTAAAATGCTGCACATGTTTTACCCATCTCATTCTCTTCGATTAGATGAGCTCTGGTGAAGACCACAATTTATGTGGATCATTACAGGACATAGTTGTATCATGGAACATTTTTATTTATTCTCTTTTAAGGGCTTTCGATTAGGCCTACATTAAATATAAGAAATGACGTATCAGATGCTGTCACCATAACCATAATATGGAAAACATTGTTTAGAAATTTCAATTTCAGTAAAGATGTAAAAAGTTTCTACAGTCAAATGTGTTGTTAATATGGCACCCTAGTTTATAAATTTAAATAAAAGACCAAGGTAATAAATTGAAAAATTGATAGACAAATTTAAGGAATAAAACGATATTATTGTACTTTATGAACACGATGAATATACAGAATATCCCCAAAAGATGTATACAGACATTAAATTAATTAAATAATAAAAACATTTCAATAAATTAACCATTACATACGTCAGCAATTGCGCTTGGTGAATTAACGAATCCATTGCAAGTGTTCAAGATGACAACAGTTACCTTCGTGACACAGCTGACAGCGGTGAGCAATTGACAGACAAGGTTAATATTTTTTGGGGCACTTTGTATTTTAATACGCCATTTACATGGAGTAGAATTTTCATAAAAAGAACAATTTAAGTTGCATGCATTGTTTGCAATAATCGTCGTCTCAAGACGGAGTCTACTAGCGCAACTGATGACGTTGGCTGATTTACTGTGTTCTGATAATTTTCTCGTCGTTTCTGCTCCACGCGCTGGGGTTCTACGTTGCTAGCAGGGTTCCATTATAAAAACACCTTCTTCTATGTACACTGATTAATAATAATAATATGTTAATGTATTTTTTCTGTAGTGTATTCAATCAGTGCGGATAATTCATGGACAAAATATCAACTCAACACTGATCCTTAAATAAGCACCACGTCATGCAGACGTATGGGGGAGTGGAGGTATAGATTCAGGCATTCTTAACCTCGGCACTACATAGAGGTGAGTGATTAGCTTTACGTTCCGACTCCCTTACAGCCAAGTAAATAAAACTTCGGATGGGTGGGCCCCAGAGCCATCTTGAGAAAAATGAATAATCTTTTATTACCGGATATTTCTCGTGAGGTTGTCCATCCCGCGATCCCCACGCAGCACCCAGACGGGCTACAAGGAAACTAGCATCAGCAGCTGATGTGGGTACCTCCCCCTCGCAGTGACATGGCAGGAAGTGCAGAGAGGATCAGTCACGGTGCTCTATTTAGAAAGTCACAGATGTGGACACACGCAGAAAACCACCGGAAGTGACTTGAAAGTGGTCGCTGGAGCAGTGTTTGTCGGCGAAATGAACACTGTGACATCGTGTTACAAATACGGACGGACGATCGTGGTCCTAGGCGGGTCACCACATACTGACCGAATCCGGTGAATATCCACCCCCCTCCCAAGGGGCACATAGCTGACCACACACATCCATCTAGTTCTGCGGTTAAAATGCGTGCTTAAGACAATGATAACCTCACTTTTTCAGCCTACCATGACTTACATGTCTGTGTCAAAACATACTAACAACTCTGACACAGACTAATTTAACGAACTCATGTTCGTACAGACTCGACCTTCGCTATGTTTAGTTTCCTACCATTAATAATATGATCATGACAGCCGTGCGAACTTGTAAGGTGACAGCGACAAAGGCCCCGATTAATATAAAGTAAAAGTTTAAAATTCCGTAGAGACAGAGCACAAAAATAACTATAAATTATGTATGGAAAGTTTCTTGTATGTTAATAATTACAAACATAGAGGGAAACGTTTTAGGTTATGTCGGACAATTTAACGCGTACTCGAAATTTGTACTACTAGAAATTATGCACAGAAATGGGCGAGGAAATTGTATAGCTTCAGTTTGCCTCACATCAGTTAAAAAAAAAGCTTGAAGAAAAGAAGGTAGGCGCCCAGAACTTGTTTTTCATGGACGTAAGCAGTAAGGAAGAACATGAACTGCGGGTACTGAGTACAAATTACTGAGGAGACTATCTAAGCATTTCAAAGGAAGCTAGTGGGAAGTTCTCCGAGATTCGTGCAGACCACATGGTCAGTAAGAAACTGATGTACAAGAGGCACTCGCAATTTGCCACATTTTGATTGTATTTACGTACTTTCCTCACGTTTCTGTATTGTATTCTGATGACAAGACATTAACAAGTTTTGTAAGATTCTGCGTTTGTGATTTTACAAAATAAACCAAAAATTAAATCGTATAATTACAGGAATTCACCGATAGTTTTGTTCTGGCAGGATTCAAACTCATTCCTCTCTTCATGCACACACAAATTAAAAAGCAGTGTATATGCTTGAACCAGGTCAGAGCCATCTTAACTCCTCGCTCTAGTTATGGCGCTCGGCGTAAGCAGAAATTTCACTTTTATTCAAATCCACTTTCTTGATTTCTTCCATAACAAATCATGTACAAGAAAATTAACATAATCATCAAGTGTGCAACATTTCTAACGACTTCTATATTCTACAGGTCTGATACTCAGCAATAAAACAAAAATTGGCTGTCCATGGATTTTAAAATACTTTCCTCCGGCACCATAATCAGGCTGTTCAACGCTGTTAATTTTTCCCAACTAAGGCGAGGAACGGAACTATTCATTCAACAAAACGTGTTGTTGTGTGAACTCACCATTCTGTTACTAGCCGGAGACTTTCCAGCGCTATCATAGGCTGAATAATCATTGGCTTCTATGGAAGTATACCACAGCTTGCCTGTCAGCCAGTTCCAACACAAGCCTCGCTATTCGGCTGGGTTTCTATGCTTCGGATTCTTAGAGTAAATTCACCACACTTCAGTACCCCAGGAATGTCAAGACTACAAAATAACTTCGAGAACCGTCCACTTCATAATCCTGTCTTTGCATATCATATTTCAAAAGCAAAATACCAAAATATATAAAAATACAGTTTTATCTGTCACTTTATAAAGATGGGGAACTTGGTGTCTCGCCCTAAGGGGAGAACAGTGATGAGAATATTTCGACCTAAGACAGAGGACGTGACAGGAGTAAAGAGAGATGACGTAGTTCGCTCTTCGAAAACTATTTTGTACGCTTATAAATTCAAGGACTGGATGGGCGAGGTCTGTAGCACACACGGAGCTACAATAAAAATTTTAAGTCGGTGGACTGAAGAGCTGAGGCTACTTGGATGAGGGGGGCCTCAGAGACGAACTTGAATTGGAAGCGAAGAGAAAACGACCAGGCTGACCTGACTCTACCCCACGACACGGCAACAGCAAACAATCCAAGACACATGGAGCGATTCCTTGTTTCACACAACTTTCACATAATTCTACTGACGTTCGTAGAACCAAAACAAAATTGAGCATCCTAACTAACTAGAACTTAATTCTAAATAAACACCTTCCTTATTCAATCAATTTCCATGCTACTTTATACACAAGAAACTATAATACAGGTTTTACATTCTGACATTAACTTTACAAGAATTCTGGACTTTAAAAGCTCGCGAGAGATACTAACAACGTAAACACGGAACAGTGTAAAGTGGGGCAAACATATCAAGGGGTAAGAAACAGTATGCATTGAGGGTTTCCGCATGTAAACAACGCGGCAGATGTTGACTTTGGGCTAATCTGAAGGAAAATTTGGCCGACAGTATTTTCAAGGGCATTTATGAACGGAAGTCTTAATAAATGGGGCACAATGTAATTTTTAGCAACTGGAACTTTTGCCGTTTTTTGAAAAACCGATATGAAGTGTGTAAAACAACAAATCTGTAAATATATTACAATGTAAAACCGCGGTTAATAAGCAAAGTTGCATGTAGATAGCAATCTTAAAGAACATAAAAATGTGTACTATGGGGGCAAAGGGTTCACACAACAGAACGGGCCACCTTAAACAATGGGGCATATAAAGCTACAACCCAGCATCGGCACAGAATACCACACCACCGATTTCTCCTGCAGTGTTCCACTGCCTCTGAGAAAGGGAAAGCAAAGTTGAACAGTGGGAAAAGAATCGGAAACTTACCCAGTTCTCCTTCGAGATACCAAACAGATGCAAGCCTAAAAGAGAAACAGTGAAAAACAGAAAACTTTACTGTCGTAGCAACTCGCACTGAAAAATCAGCATCAAAAACCACGAATTCAGTAAATATCTTACTTGCCTACATTTTCCAAACATTGGTAACAGCATTCTTATCCCACACATGGTGCAAAAGTGGGCGTTCGTCACATCCGAGCTGAATTCCAATTATATTTTAATTCATTCTTATAATTAAAGCTATTAACAAGAAAGAAAGAAAATTAATGAAAGCATTCGCCCATAAAAAAACATCAATATTGTTCAAATCTTTACTTTCCAAGCGCCTTTGCCCCACTACAAACATGACATGTCGTAAACATCTAAATGAGATCCAACGTCATGACGCCTGTTACGTCATCAAACACCCAGCCTCTCCCCTCTCGTAAGAACGGGACGTTGAGGGACTATCGAGAATGTAGATATTTCTGACTTGAAGATTTCTGCTCTTCCTTTAATGTAGCTCCATACCAAGACGTTCATCACTTGCACGCATGTCACCACGCGGCAACTGCACCTACAAACGCGCATGTCTACAAAGCAAACATTTATTTATTTTTAAAAACTTGGGCATAATTCTTCTTTCGAAAGGTCTTTCAGTAATTTATGGTCCCGTTTCAAATATCGGCCCAGGGACTGGTTAACCTGAGGTTTTCGTGAGTTTCCTCAGTCCCCCCAGGTAAATGCTGAGACTGTTCTTTCAACTGGGATATGACTGTTTCATTTCATTTCAATTTAATTAAATATTCCATCATTCAACACTATTAATTAATAAATAAACTGATTATTACTAACTGCAGTTATCATGTGGATCAATTTCATTTTCAGCCGTCACCAAATATGGTGGGGAGAATGTGGATTCTGTTCCTGCTAACAATGGCACTGCCTGACAACGTCTTTAGCATCACCACGCCCGACAAGATCAACACTCGTGAATCACCGGACAAAGGCACGTGAAAAACACAATGATAAATTTTATGTCTGAACTATTTTTATCTTTAACCAAACAACAAATTGGAAGAAACATAACCACTGCTACCAACCCATACTACAACATCCCTTTTTACTAATATCGAACCAACTGATGCAGATTCTGCCCAGCCTGACTAATGCTTAGAATTAGGTTAACTGCTACGTACAATACATCATTAAATAAAGCTCCAAACCTGAATCTGATAACCAAAGAAGTCTCCCTGTACTGGCCAATTTCAATCATAAATCTACGCGACAAATAAGTTGATACAGTGTCACTGAATACATCAAGAAACTCATGATAAAGTTTCCAATGCAGAGGCCTGATAGTAAACCGAGTGCCTAGAACTGTCATAATCACTTTTTGTTAAAACTTCATGAACTACATTTTATTTTGAACTCACTGCCAAAATTAGAAATGTAAATAAGAGCTCTGTATATAATTATTGTTTTACCCACTAAAACTACGTGCCCAGCCCACCAAAGATTTATGGATTTCACCATCTTAACAAT
>NW_019059684.1:160632-189503 GCF_000696155.1 Zootermopsis nevadensis
AGAGGTCATACTGCCTCCATCATCAGGGCGATTCATCATCGCCCTGATGACGGAGGCAGTATGACCTCTGAAACGTTGGTTAACATTGACCAGACTATACAGCGCAACAATCCAGAAGACAGAAATCTTCAGCACAATTTATGCTAACATTGGTCTTTAGGTAACCCCAGAAGGGCAGTTATATTAGAAGACTTTGCTGGTTATGCTGTGTCTCCAAATTTCAAAACCAAAGGACTTGGAAACATTCTTCTTCGAAAACTTATAGTTCTTTGTTTTTAAAAATTACATTCAGCGAGTCAATGAGAAATATCCAACCCCTATGGCCGACCCTTCATTACAATGTTTGCATTGTTATAAGTAGCCATGCTGAACAAAAGAATGCTGACATAGTCTGTTTATATGTCAATCATGATCTTATAACTGATATTCTTCGTGATTCTGAAATATGTACGAGTAAACGAACTTTACCTGTAAAACACCATACATAATAGACAGCACTTGGGCAGGTACATGACCCTTCCAGAGGGCTGGTACCCCCTCCTCCTTCACAATGCGTCGAGCTGCCTGAGTTACACTCCAGTATTTTGCATCCTTGCACGTGTGATTAAGAGGTTCAACCTGAAGCTATGAGAATGTATGACTATTACATCAAAACAAGGAAAATACTGATTTCAACACAAATAAATACAGAATATACAGCAATAATACATAAAATCTTGGAAAAAGTGCCACAGTTGAAACAACTGAAAATGACTGGCATATAAGAAATTATATAAATGGTAAAACTAAGAGTAGATAACTCAACAACCCAGAAGACAGACATCTTCAGACTCACTGTTGTAAAAACCTTAAATCACAGTTTATATTTTATCTTTTCAAGAAAAAATATATAAATTTATAATTTTACCTTTTTTATTACATATGTACAAGACATGATCTCCCAGTCTGAAGGAAGAAAAAAACCTGGGGGCATTTATACTCAACAGAGATGAATTTAAGCAGGGAAACAAAAATTTATATAATACAAGTTTCATAATTTTTGTACTCTTCACCTACCATCGTTTAGTAGGTGATATAATTGGGCTTGAGCTGGAAAGAAAATTCATAATGCATGAGGAAAATCATAAATGTATAAATAATTTTATACTGGACACAGATCACAATGAGGACCAAGATATATATTGAAGAATAATGTCAAAATCAATTTGAAAGATATACTTTGTGAGGATGTGAACTCAACTAATGTCCTTCACTGGACCAGGCTAGTTCCTTCTAAGGAGCCCCACAGGGTAAGAAGCCCTTGACCCTCTTATTTTACTTGATGAAAGACACAGATTCAGTCCCTGAAACATCGTGTTATGAGAAACAACATATGATGGATGTCAAAAATTGTAACCAAAACTATTGCAAAACACCATCGTCAATATCCTTCAAATTGATCCTATACATCTAGGCTAGTGACAATATCCTAAAACAAACTGTAAAGAATGCAACCTGAAAAGAATAACCTAACCTTCTGTTCACAGCAACAACTGTTAAACCAAATCATAATTTCTGAGAAAGTTCGGATTTACCTGGAATCTGATCTTGATAACATCAAGAGGCTGGCAAAGAAATCGTGTAAGAGCACTGCTAATTCCTCCTGCAGTCCCATGTTCTACTGTGCTTAGTTTCTTCTTCGCTTCTGGGTCAAATCCAACCATAATATACCACCCTATAAATAAATCATGAAAAGGAAGAATATTTTAAATTAATGGTCGCTTACAGAAATATCAGTATGCTGTAAGCAACAGAATTTGCATACACTGCAATCAACAGACATGCCTGTAAATGATATAAGGTGTTAATAGAAAAGACCATTATTCATTTTAAAATAAACTTGCCAGGACTTGTCGACCTCAAAATTAAAAACTCCTTTTCTGTAGTTCGAAATTAACTATATGAAACGACATTCACGCCTGCACTTCGTGTTGAAGGTCCGCAAAAATTGTTATACATCGCACCACCATAACCTAGTATATATTCAAACCACAGATAATACCTATTCCAATCAGCATCATCTTGGGACTGCGAGAAATTGAGTGGTGTTGGCAGAACTGAAAATATCACCAACGTCTACACGTAAAATTTAATTATATCATTCACAGCGCCCATAAAATATTAGAAATTGCGAGACCTGTGTCAAAATGGTCAGTTTTATAGGAGCAAAATAACATACAGCTAGTTTTTTTCTTAATGAACCTGAAGGAAAACATTCCACGACTCATATACTGATTCCAATTAAAAATATGCCCCCCCACCCCACCTCAAATCCTGAAACTGTAAAACATGCCTTGTTAACGACGTCAGTATTTGGCAGTACCTCTAACTTTGCGCAAACGACGAGCATTAGATCAAAAAATGGGGCGCGTCTTACTGATGAACACGCGGAAGGAGGCATACGAATGGCGACAACAGTAATTTAACGTGATACTGGCGGGTTAAGGAAACAAACGCAGTGTCAAATATACCTCAACAGCGTTGATCACTCAGCCACATCCAGTTCCGAGGTTAAGATTGAGAAGGAGCCTTCCCACCTCTCCCCACCAAGTGCCTACATTAGCGTATAGCTGAGCAGCTTTGGAGTCGGTAAGAAAGAGGAATGTGGCCCCGGTATTGAAAAGGTTGATAAGCCCTACTACGGACACAGACTAGTTCATATGCGAGAAAACATATGCATAAACTTCGACAGGCATGCCACCTTGTCGAGTGCAATGAACCTGGTTGGCTATACTATATAGCCGACGTATCATGTCTGCTGACATTTTGTTTGAAATATTTAACAATTTATAACTCTTTGCGTCCTGTAACATGAAATTAATAACTATATCAACAAAGCGAGTCCTTAGAATGTAAGATTTGAGGTTTTCACGGCAGTGAGTCTGAAGATGGCTGTAACACATCGCTCTGATAATGGAGACAGTAAAGCTTCCTTCCACTTCCTTTCCAAAAAAAAAATATTATTCACGAAATATCCTATCATTCAGCGTAATATAAAGTGTGTAAAGGAAAACACCATTAACCATTTAAAGCTCAGCGGTAACTATGTGCACCACGCTTTAAAAGACCTATAACTCTGCATTTTGTCCACAGAGTGTATTTACGGGTTACTACGATTCTTAGAGTAAACATAGATTGTTTATGAAAATTGAATTATGTAACTGATATTTATAATGGATACGTTTCGTGTTTTCTTTGTCGTAAGAACTGAATGTTGTTATTTAGACGAGATCTTCTGCTTTAAAATGCTAAATAAACTAGGAAGAAATTAAATATAGAAAAAATAAAACACTTCAGGCAGAGGTCGTACATGTTCCTTGTCATTTCCTGGTATATGTTGTAATAAGTAATTAAAAAGTTATTGTGATAAAGCATCTCCTTGTGATGGCCATTAAATAATTCTAGCCTTTCCTGAAACTCTTCTACTTTCTTGCTGGCATAATTTAGAGTAAAATTGAAACAAAGTATGGCAGATGCATCATCTTCTCTGGCTGCACACAATACATAGCACTACGCGATGTAGAACTGGATCTTTGCAACCGAATAGAAACAAATAGTAACGAACTCGGTGGCAGGTTCGCGTGGCTTTGGCTTCCAGGTCACTTGCAGACTGCAACGGGACCTCACGACACGTAAGTACAGAGCGGGAAGAGTCAAATTAACAGTGCAGATACACGACAGATGAGATAACTACTGATACGTAGTAAAGTAGTCTGAAAAAAAACAACATAAATGGTAATCATCGGGAAATTTTGTGTGCATGGTACAGAGACTTTCTTGAGCGACTGATAGTGTCTCATCTGGTCGAAAACCGTCCTGTTATGGTGTCATGTTCATCTTAACTCAACTGAATCAAAACCAAAACTTCACACATAGTTTCTCTAAAACTCATTTTAATATTATACTTCCATCTACGCCAGGTTTTCCAAGTGGTTTCTTTCTTTGATGCTTTCCATATGTGCTATACACATTACTTGATTCGGAATGTGTGCTACATAAGTCGCCCATCTCACATTCATAGTTGTTGAAGAGTGCAAATTGTGTTTTGTCTCCATTCTCGTGTGACTTCTTCTGCGCAAGGTCAAAACATTTTTCTATGCTCTCGGCACATGGACAATTTTGTTGTTTCAGTGACGGAAGTGACTGGGAAGTAATGTGGCAACAGACATATTTTCAAGAACATTCAAATGGTCTGAACAAATTAATATACAGGCATTCAAACTGACGCCGAATTGTTTCATTTCAGCCATTGTTTACCCCAAAGAAAACACGTCTCTCTATTAGAAATATCTGTTGGTTAAAGTTATTAAGCAAATAATCACTGTGAACAAAATACAGATTTAGTGATGTTTCAGTAGGTAGTGCAAGTTACCACCTTGTTTTAAAGTGTTAAGCAACTAAACCCTTACGCAACGTAGCATTCATAAGCTGTAACGTGTAGTGACTTGCATTATGCGATCGATATCTGATTCGAGTTTCGTCCAGTGAACTACCGCTATTCGTTGTAGCTCCCAGTCTCTGCACACATACCGAACATTCAACAATCGAACTTTCACACTCGAACTCGAACATTCACACTCGAACTCGAACATTCAAAATGGAATCCCTCTAAACAGACATGGCTTACATTTAAAGATATAATAGGCAAAATGATTCTGTGCGTCTATTAGACGTACTGATTAGCTTTGATAACAGATTTAAGGGGTGGGGGGAACTGGGCAGTAAAGTGTATCTAATTTTGATTATTTTTGACAACAGTGGATTTGTATCTGCAAATAAAATATAATAGTGCAAGGAGTTATGTGGAGAATTTGCGTGCGCAGGAATAGTGCATAGGCCTACTTTCAGGCATATAAAAATAAATATTAAGATAAATAAATAAATAAATAAGTATATATATATACATACAGAGAACATAGATTTCGCGTTGTCGACATGTTATTTTTTTACATTTTACAAACATATCCTTCAGTAAAATTTCACATTCTTTGAAAATCTTATCACCGGCACAAAACTATCGAGTCTTAGGCCTACGTTCAATAGATCTAATGTTGCTTTCACCTCAGGCTTTCGCACAGCCACCATGTTTGTGCTATCAATGTTTAGAAAAAACGACGATGGAGTGACATCCAATGCCATGACATTTAATGAAAATTTTCAACACCCAAATGGAATGTACCCTTTCAATTTCAACGATAAAATTCTCATTTCGTTTCATATCAGTAATGCTAATGGTCTCTACTGAACCTGTTGGTCAAACAGAATGAAGACAGTGGTGCTCCTGGCGGTGACTTGTCAACTTGCCCTCATGGCACCCCGGAATATTCCTCATGTGCCCGATGTCGTATTCCCTCCGGTCCCGGAAGACGGTAAGCAATGAACTTCTCAAGCATGATTTGAAATAAAGCTATAGTATAGCATATGCATTAGCACAAGGCTATTAAAACATAAGGCGAATGGAGGTAAAGCTCCGCGTATTCTTAATCTCGACACTGGATGAGATTATTGAAGCCAGAAAGTGATTCATTAATCTTTGTTTTATCCGAAGTACGACTCAGTTCGACCGGGTGATAATGAAATTAAACCGTGAAGCCAGAAGCTAATTCACTACTAACATTTGTCTTGTCCGCAGCACGCCTGAGTTCAGACCAACTGAGGGTTCTGTCGGAGACGAATCAGGACCCCGAGGTGCAACCCGGACTGTTCCAGGGCGATATGGCACTCACAAACGACATGTACGACTTGTGGAGAGTTGGCCTTCGGTGGGATGTGGCGCCGGAGAGAAAATGGCGGAACAACACCGTGCATTACGTCATCAGTCCACTATACGGTGAGTTAAAGTCATTTTTGTCTGTCCAGTGGTTGCTGGGCTCTTCCCCCTTGGTGAGGAGGCTTCATCTAGTGCCGAGGTAAAGGATTAAAAAATGCGTGGAGCTATATTTCCACTCCCGCATTCGTCTCCATGGCACGAGGATAACTTAATTGGTTAAAGAATCGGCTGGTTGACCGAGGTTCATGGAGTTTTTATAGCCCGTCCCAACGGCAGGCCTCTTGGATTTTGAAACGGATCACGCCTGTCTCCTTCCCAATTCTTTCAAGTTCATCGCACATAATTATACTCTTACGCCACGCTACATAATCACTGTACATGATACATCGTCGTTAAACAACCCGCCAGCCAACCAAATTTTCGAAATATGTTCTTTGGGATTCTAATATTTCATTAGCCTTGATGACTATTTATTGCAGACGTTGAAACCCTCTGCTACAAAATTAATCAACCTCCACGTATCAATCACGTACAGTCCGAAAGTATTTTTCTTTCTATTTTCTTAATTTGTCACCGTGTCAAGAAATGTTTCTAACAGATTATCTTAAATAGATCCACAACGTTCACGTTCTTAGTATGATAAACTATTTTAAAAAAAGAAGTTTGATTTTGTGTTTCACACAGAGTAAGATTATATTAGATCGATAAGAACAACAATAAAATTTTCTCTATAAGGTTTAGTGTTGACTCCAATTCTAAATTTAATCTAAATCCGTTCAGTAGGACTGCAGCTACAACGAACAGATAAGACTGACACAAAACAGCCTCACGTTATCTTGCTTCATTTTGCTTCAATTAAATGAACGCGGGTCTTTCTCTCAGAAAGCGTTTCATTTGGAGAAAAGTAGATAAATGTACGAAAGTTATAAAAGAAAGAGAGAAAGAAAGAAAGGAGGCAGAGGAATGAATAAAATAAATAAATCGTCCTCTCTTGGCTTTAAACTGTTCTTTTATAAGAGGTCCGGAGATAGGGATTAGCTCTATCTAGTCGGCCCAACTGTGTAGGAACCTGAAGACGGAGATAGAGTCCCATCTCCGAAACGTCGTTTTACGTTTTATATTTTACTAGACGATGGATAATATCAAAGGAAATTTTTATTCGAATGACCTATTTACAAATTAGCTGAAAGAGTAACATCAAGAAACATCTGGACCATTACAACGAAATTGGACAGGACATATTGATCACTACTGACTGTCAGACATAACTGCACAATTTTACTTCAATTTTTTTGTTTCACAGATACGTCAGATTACGTCACGATCTATAAAGCCATCTTGACGCTCAACTTCCTGACTTGCATAAAGTTCGTACCGTGGGATGGCAAAGCTAAGGACTTCTTGCTCATCTGGCCAATTAAATACCCTCAAGGGTAAGGTTAACGCACGCTGCCTTCAATTACAACTTCCGACAAAACGAAGAAAAAATAATTAATTCGACTCTTCGAAATTCTTTCATATCTACAGAAAAACTAACATAAATTATAAAGAATTGTAAAAAAACAATTATACTGAAACGAGGACCTGTGATCTGTATTTGTCAAAAAGCTTTTTTGTGTTTCCCATACACAAAAGTGTTCGAACACACCCTTCATATTTCGCGTTGCCGCCATGTTTGCCAAAATCGATATAGGATTTAAGGTTTTTATGGTTGTAAGCCAACTTCATGGTTTATTCAACGACGCCGTTAGTAGCTCAAATTATATAGCACGGAATGATAAGATGATTAGTGTAAAGGAGCGTACATAGTCTAATTTAAAGTATTATCCCGAAATTTTTCTGGAAAGACTGAGGAACGCCACAAAATTCTCAGTCAGAGTCTGTCTTTGGGTCAGTATTCGAATTAAATACCTCCTGAATACGCAATAGGAATGCTAACCACTCGGTTGCGACCTTTGGTGCGATTAACATGGCCCAGGATAGGGTCTGGCAGCGAGATGTTAAGAACAAGGTTATTGCTTGATTATATGAGCAACTACTAGCTTCTCCAGAGATACTATGCATCATGGGGTTAGTTTCTAGACCTTTCCAGTGCCGCGTTACGCTAGATGCTGCATGAACTCAATGTTATTCGTGCAGGTGCTGGTCGTATGTGGGCCGATTTGGAGGCCCTCAGATCCTGTCGCTGCAACCACCGAACGCGATGAGCGCCAACTGTCTCGGCGGGGAGGGCCGTTCCATCCACGAACTGCTTCATGCACTGGGCATCTTCCACGAGCAGTCCAGGGCAGACAGGGACCAGTTCGTGGACATACACCCTGAGAATATCATATCAGGTAAGTTCTGCTGGTAGCACAACCCGAAGGTTCAACATTACAGCCCATTGGTGAATAATTTTCCATCCACCCCACAACCTACGATTCATTTGAATGTTTTTCTTCCATTTTGTTTTCGGTGTTCAGAGCGGGTGGTATCTGAAGGAAGTATCTTAAACTACATTTCAATGACTCATCTGAAAAATTTTTGTTACTCACTTTTGCAACAGTGCGGTAATAAATATGTGTACCAATTCCATGGAGCAGAGCCCTTTTTGAGAAGTTGACAGTCAAGAAATCGAAAGGAGATCCAAATGAAATTGTACAAAGTTATGGTTGTGTCAGCATTATTTTCGGGCAAACAAACGTAAACAATGACGTACAGAGGGCCCAGATGAAATTTCTGTAATCTGAGACGGGTTCTCTTCCTTGGATAAAAAAAGGTAAGTGCGAATATATGGAAATTTATAACTGAAATTACAAAACACTTTAAAAATCAATACTTCTTAAATACACTACGAATGGATCCACACTACTTACCGACAACCATAAGAATGCCCCCTAGAGGAATAACTCAATTGGTAGACCAAGAAACAGATGATAAGAGATGATACCGGAACAGGTAGGCCTATAAATATCATTCTTGGTCTTTGCTGTTTATGATAATTAAGATGATAAAATCAAGGATGATAAGATGGGAGGGTCATGTAGCATGAGAAATGCGTGAAAATAAAAGACAAATTGAAGGAAGGAAGGAAACCATTTACGAGATCTATAAGTAGGATGAAGGATAATATTCAAATGAATCTTAAGGAAAGGTTGTGGGCAGGATTTAACTGGTTCAGGATACGGGACAGTGACGAGATCTTGTGAACACGGCCATGAGCATTCGGGTGCCATAGACTGGGGGAATTATCACCTGAGCGACTTGGTTTCTCGAGGACAATGGCTGATTTTATCATTTCTGTTTTCAGAGTTCCGAGTAAACTTCAACAAAGAGAGTCTGGAAAACACTACATACAGCTTTGAGTACGACTATGAGAGCATAATGCACTACGGGCAATTCTACTTCAGGTCAGACACTTAAATGTCTCACAAACTTCCTACTTACTTCTTCCATATACGCCACATGGGGACGATCATGTCTGTCTCCCCGCATGTTTCAACCCTAAAACCGCCGGTTGATGGCATTTGTTATGCGTTACACCGCTGGAGGCCATCTCAAACTCAAAATATTTAATTTACTACAAAATGGCCATGACACGAACTTGTGAACTGACAGCGACACAGCGCCACGTAATATGGTGTCCTGCCATGTTTGAAAGTAGTTTGTCTAAGGTACTGAACGTTCTGTTTCATGAATAATTTGCAAGAAAAATTTATATTACGTTAATATACTAAAAAAATAGTTTTATTTCACGTATTGAATAGTATGGAAAAGTAAAGTCTATTCCATCCTCTTGACATAAACCACACCAAGATCTGTATTTTTGAAATATAATTTCGATGCAGTGATTAACGAAACACAAGAAAGCATTTCATTGCAATGTTCAATGTAATGTCTGATTTGAAAATTAACACCAAGGTCAATGAGACACGGAAAACATAAAATATAGCACTGTAGCCATACGCGTACTCGATGAATCCCTATTCTGTTCCAGCAAGGGCAAAGGTCAACCCACTATCACCCCAAAGAAGAAAGGTGTGAAGCTGGGACAAAGAACGGCAATGAGTCACACGGACTGTCTCAAGATTAATGACCTATACGGATGTCTGGACAAGTCCATGTACCATAGGAGGAAATACTACACACTGTGCAAATTCATGGGGCTCTGACTGTCTCGGGGTATTAAAGATGATCAGGTTCACAAGACTATTTCCTTGTTTCATCAGCTCTTCCACGACACCAGTCTGAACGACCAGCGTTCGATTCCCAACAGCAATAATTTTCTTTGACAGCGACACTGGGGTCCACCCAGTTACCTATCCAGTGACTGCCGACGGTAAAACAGCCGGGGCGTGAAGCCAACCACCCACCTCCATCTAGCACCTAGGTTAAAAATTATTGGGTTTGTAATTCAATTCCTCAGCCGTCTTCATGTTGCTGTACTCAATTAGAGGAATAAAATATTTATTTATTTTTTTTGTAGCTTAAATGCGTCATGTTTGTGTTTGATTTAATATATATATATATATATATATATATATATATTTATTTTTTCACAGAACGACATGTTTCGACGGATAATACCGTCGTCTTCAGGTTTTTTATCAATTTTACAATATTTTAAAATTATTAGATATTTAATGCAATGTATTATGATGATCTACGGTTTGTTCTGTAGTTTTCCATTTTCATGGTGAGTTGTTTGTTTGTAGTCAGACGTTTTTATTTTATCAAGGGTGTTGTGCTGAGTAACGTGCGTCTGATAGCTGGTGAAGATGATCTGTAACTGGTCGAAACATGTCGTTTTTAAAATAAAAAGCGCTAAATATAATATTTTATACAACATAATGTTTTAATATTATATAATTCTAACAACATCAAATAAACTTCAACGTTTGTGTATGGACTGTGAAAAAATAAATATATATATTAAAATATTTATTATTATTATTATACGTGTACATACAAGTTTTGCTGGAAAACTTCACCAAAAGAAACGACTTATGGGACCTGGAAGTAGATGGTGGCCTGGATTTATCTGACTCAGGACAGGCGGGCTCTTGTGAAAATGCTAACGAACATTTGAATTCCATAAACAACAGGGTATTTCTTGATTGGCTGAGCAACTATCAGATTCTCAAGAAATATGCTATTTCAAGTACAATGCTTACAAAATCTCAAAATCACATGAAAGGTTGACCATGAATTCCAAGTGCGTATGAATTTGTAAAGATTGGATCGTGGTCTATTTCAACGTGGTGCCTCCGGAGAAATTAAGATAAACCGCGGAACATATCTGTCACGATAACCAGTAACCTGGCAGAAATCTTAACCCATTACCTTCGGAATACATGTACAGCAACTTGTTCAACATTACATTTCGGTGCCTTTGTAACGTCATCAAGGCTTGGTCACGTTGGACTTCCTTAAATTGAAAACACAAACAGTGTCTGAATGTGGACCGCGAACCCAATAATCTTCAGCTACAAATAACATCCAACACGTTCTCACAGAGACGCGTCTCCCCGCCCTACTTTTTCGCTTGTTTAAGGGCACATAAGGTCAAACCGGTTCAGACAATGGAATGTGAAAGCATGCCACCTACAAGAGCCAGTTACTGGTCCATAACCTGCCTGACCCATTTAAATTCAGTCCACACCCTTATACCCAATTTGTTTCAGACTGTCTCGCCTCATTCATTTGATTATCCTATAAAAAGTTGAACGTACAAATTATGAAGCTCATGGTTGTGCAGTTTTTTCCGTCCTGGGGTCCACAAATCTGAGCCCTCCGTTAAAAAAAATCATAATTTCATTATCATATTAGAAATGATGACGCTGAACACATTGTCTAAACCGATGAAGATACATTCTACAGAATTAAAGAAGTGATATCGAAGGCATCAAGCCAGAAGAGCGTATCAACAAAATGGAAGATTTACAAGAGACTTATATGGTTTGTCAATGCGTGTTTTTGGAGTTCATAAGCCCAAAATGTAACCGTCTGCATCACGCCCTTTTGCCATAACATAAATCTCACTATTTTGTATTCTTAGGCTAAATGTCTCCGATTATACAAATATGTTGATACACACTTCCGGAACGATGCCATCGATTTCGACAACTGTATAAAAAAAAATTGACCATATAAAACGAGGAATGGATTTCTAGAGGTTTAAAACGTAGCAGACGCAGGAAATGATGTGGAACAAGTAACTTAAGCGAGAAACGTTTAAGAATTAAGAAATCCGCACATATTTATCCGTGAAGCCAATGCCACTAAACATTTTTAAATTTCTTTTACTTTCCATAGCATTACAGGATTTTCTATGGTTTCGAATTTCCTCACTAAATGCCCGCTGTTACCAACTTCATCTAAACCGGTCAATGATTTTAAACAAACGGTTCTCAAAACTGTCGCGCTGGGATACAAATGAGCGAAACACTGTCAAGAGAAAAACACACGTTACACAGTAAACAGCTCGGGCTACTTCAACAAATGTAAGCTGTTTTCCTTGCACTCGTAAAATTTAGCAAACGTACAAATGTAAACGGTAGTCCCGGAATTGTGTTTGTATTATAGCAAACAGACCGGACCACTGTAACATCAGTCATTTGGCTGGCTGATCTCCAAGGGTCGAGATACTGATCGCCGACTGTAGAGGGAACTCCCACCTGCAGACATCTCGAGTTTATTAAAGCCTAGACCCCACAGTGGTTCAACAGGTTCTGCACGGTAAGTTGTTTGTTTTGTGACGCTCTATACGGGTGTAACACTTGGTTTCTTGTCTTAAGGGAAAAACATAGATTCAGAGTGTCTGGACTTAAGTCACTTGAAAAAACAAAAGAACCTAACGAGCTCAATTTTTTTTTGTAATTCTGTTATTTCACAATGGCATGCACGATAATTTTATAGGATATTATCCATTGTCTGGATTTAGTAATTCTGTTACTTCACAATGGCATGCACGATAATTTGATAGGATATTATCCATTGTCTGGATTTAAAATTTAAAAACGTTAATTTTGTCAGTATTTTAATAATATCAGACCAAAGAATCATGATAGTTCATAATCTGTACTATTCGCCATATTTTTTAAAGTTATCAGGTCAAGAAGGATAAAATAGGAGGGGCGCGTAGAACGAAATGTGTGCAACATTTTTGTCCCAAAATCGGAATTGGAAAGCCCACTTGGGAGATCTAGAAACAGATGGAAAGATTATGATAACATTAATTTTAGGACTTAAAACTACACTCATCTGGTTCAGGACAGACTCAATTGTGGCAACGAACATTTCAGTTTTGAGATTCCTTGATAAGGTAAGCGATAAATCTTTCAAGGACTCTGTTCTTCCCATCGACGAAGAGACCTCCTAGTTTCACACTAACATAAAAACAATAGACAAAGTTACAGTTTTCAGTATTTTCATCTTTAGATGGGAAGAGAAATGAGTCTGAACTGAACGATAGTGACCGTTCCCCGGCGTCTTCTTCGTGAGTGTAATTTTAATTTATTGCCCTCGGACGTGAAGACAGTGGACGACAATCCTCCGCCCTACGGAGGGAGCAGTGCCTTCGCTGCTCGTGGGAGAAGTACGAGAGATTTAAAAATCAGGACGGTCTGATATTTCAGAGCGGCAATGGAGAAAATCATTACAGTGCTTCTGACTGTGATGATGGCAGGCAGTGCACGAAACATTCCCTATGTCCCAGCAGTTCTTCACCCGCCTGTTCCTGAAGAGGGTAAGTAGCAGGAAACTGCTGAAGAAATGTGTCCACAACGCACAATAAACAAAATACTTTACCATTACAAAGATCAGTTTGTTACAGAAATAATCCCAGGTGGTAGATATATTTCCCATTGGGTTCTAAGGGGTTCATGTAGACCAATGGGTAGTATCTATATATTCAGTACATGTATAAAATCTGTACTAATTTCCCAAACTCCATGGTAATGAATCGTCCTTTATCGGCTGATGGTCACTAGCTGGTCAAGAAATTCCTGCCTATTATGGTACCCAAACACTCTTCAACATGTCAGGCTCACCACTGGACTACATCCTGAGCCAGATGAATCCATTCCAGACTCACAAATTTCTTTTTTATGTCTGAATTATATCTCTTGAATCAGGCCAAAACCTGAACAACTGCTGGAAGAGTTGATTGAAGAAAATGTTTAATTCAAAATGTACAAGTTACAATCGGCTTTGCTCAAAATGCAAACTAAACTATTCAAAAGAATATTATTTTTAAATATTTCTGAAAGGAGATCGCAACAAACCACTACTACTGAACTTTTCTTGTGACCCCCTCCCCAATCTCATCATGAATAACCTCAGGATTCCAGAAAACACAGAATGCCATTCACTTACCTGGCCATGTTTTGAGCGACAATAAATTCTTTTTTAGCTCGACTGAACTTGGAAGACGTTAGACTCCTTGAAGAGACGGATCAAGGTCCTGAGGTGACACCAGGATTATTTGAGGGTGACTTAGCCCTCACTGATGAGGTAATGTGTTAAGGCGTACGAGTACGCAGATGAGGATAATGGCCTATATGTAATCACCACAACTCGTGAAGTTCTCGAATAATAACATGTGTAAATTATGCACTGAATGGCAATATATGCTATGTGATGTATTGTCCACAATTAGCATAATATCATTATCATAAATTAATAAATACACAAAGTGATGAATATAATTTTCACATTTAAAAACTTTAAAGCTCTTCTCTAGACATCAGCAAGGTGAGACACTATCAGGCCTTAACCAGAAACATGTGAAAGAAAATCAAAACCTACCATAAATAGGAAGTAATTTAATAATGCCATATCAACTGCAGTGGTTACTTAATATGAAAGAATAATCTTGTTTGATAAACTTGAAATGGGGAGAAAGTAGTCTTACATTAATCATTTACCTGGAAAGGATAGGGAAAACTATGAAAAATTTCTGTCAGGATCCTCAATGTTCTGGTTGAGATTCAAACTGGGTACTTCATGAATACAAGTGAGAAGCATTACCACTTGAGCCACCTTGCTCAGTAAGAATCTTCCAATTATACTTTATGGACAACCTGAGGAAGAGCTTCTTTTTTGTTATATATTAACTTTTACTGTATTCTTTCCTTCTTCAGTTATTCTCAAACACAAATTCATATTGCGTTGCATGTAAATCAATGAATCAAGATGAGATACCAGATTCTCGCAGCACTGAAGCTGTCAATTGTAGTCTTTGAGATGCTGTGTTGTGAGGGTGATTCTGATGATGGAGATGATACATTCCTCCAAAACATTTAAAACCACCCACAAGACTAAATAAATTGTTTCATAACCTAGAAGGCCACAATGTTTAACATATATCGAGAGTTCATAATTTTCTTTAGTGTAGTGATGTTTTCCCCAAATGCAGTTTAACATTGTTACATGTCCCCAGCTGTACAACTATTGGAGAGTTGGGATCCGGTGGGATGTAATGCCCCAAAGAATGTGGCCTAACGGCACAGTGCCCTATGTCATCAGTCCACTCTATGGTAAGTTGGAGAGGAAGGGATGCATTATAGAAAGTTAAAAAGCAATGGTAATAAAGTATCTCCTCGTTTCATGCCATTCTGAATAGGAGACGTTTACCTATATAGACTTCATTACATTGCATTTAAACATATATTAATTAAATTAACTAGTTTGATGAATCTACCAAATTCATTGACAATGTATGATAATTCCCTTATAAAAGAATCATAAACTTTATTGAAGTCTATAAGTAACTGAAGTAGTGACCAGCCGTATTCCCATTTTCCCACCTGTATCAGATATATGCAGAATATCTTATCTGTACTTGACCGATTACACCAACATCCACACTGATCCCAATAATTTCACCCATGTGTGGAGTTAATCTCAACAGAAGAATGTTGGATATTTTGTATGTGGTTGATAACAATGATATTCCAAGATAATTACAGCAGTCAGTCAAACACCCAATTTCCTTATTCCGAATATAATTAAGTAATTTGTGGTAGCATCTGAAGTTTTCACAGCTGTGAGTAAGAAGACAGGCATCTAAGAATTTTATTGATCTCAGAATTTAATGCAATACCTCCAGTATGGTTCAATTCTGTTGAAATCTGATCAGAACCTGATGATTTATACCTTTTAAACATTTGTTACACCTATAAAAATACTTTGGGAATCTGCAAACAGATCACCATTCTCAAAGTTCATTTTAGGTTAGAAACCCTTATTAAATTCAGTTATATCCCTGTACAAGTCTGTGATGTTCATTTTTTCTGTTTGTTTTAAGCTGATGAATTTTGTCTTTCAGATATTACTTTTCCATTAATTATTTTGTCAGCATTATCTCTATTCATTTGGCTTGGATTCTGCAGCTTGGCTGGCTTTGTTTTATCTAGTAATTTTGAACATTCTTTACTTTATGACCCTTTAACCCATAATGGCCTAGCCTCATTCTATGTGTTGCTCATTTATTTGCTGATTGTCTCTACCACAGTTCTGCAACAACCAAATTGGGGTCAGTACCATAGTCAAGCCCTCTAAAATCTCATACATCAATCAAAAAAACTTTCCTGCCATCATCAATATACGAGGCGCGTCCCAAAAGTATGTATAATTTCATCAGAATCCTGTCTCACAAGATAAACCCACAAAACCTTTTGACACTAGTGGCAGTTAATTTACCATGTGTTGTGATGTCACAGATATCCCTGACTATGTCACAATTTACAAGGCCATCACAATTCTGAACTCCATGACATGTGTCCGGTTTGTGCCTTGGAATGGGAAGGACAAGGACTATTTGATCATCTGGCCTGTGAAGCAACCAAAAGGGTATGTCATTACAAATAGTAGAACCATAGCAGTGATAAGGTATGAGTGTCAACCAGTAACATTTTAGACAATGAAAGAGTCAGATTCCAAACGGAAGCATCTCAAAAATGAGAAAAGATTTTTGTCCTCAGGTTTTGGGACTGCAGTTTAATGTATACATATCTCTGGCTTTCAGGAATAAGCAATATTGAATGTTGATGGTCCTCCAAAGTTATGGTAAACTGTAGTTAGACGGCAACTGTAATGTTTTAAAAAAAAAGAAAACTTTAAACAATCGATGTGGCTTACCCACAAAAGCACAAGTTATACAATGAGAAAATTTTTTAACATTAGACTCACACAACTAAACCAAATGTCTTAGTACAAAAATAGTATGAAGATAGACACTTATAGCAATGCAGTTTGAACAAAGCTTTTCATGAAATTAATGCATTACGGAATTATCGTGTCTGTCAATCCATACTGAAAACAAATTATCTAACTTTTATAAAGTTGATATTGGTGACCTCCACTGAAATCAGTAATTTTTTACATGTCAATAAAATATAAGCCTTAAATTACACAAAGTTGACATCAAACTTCACATTCTCAAAACACTTCATAGTACATAAAATATGCAAACAATTATATTATTATGGTCTATTGTTAAACACACAGCTTAGTATTCAATGGATTCAGGGCTTGATCCCAATCTGTTACTAGTACAATAACAATTTCTGGTAAAGAAATTTACCATCCCTTACAAAAACCAGAAGTACATTGCCTATGCTCCCAAGAGCTTGTCATGAACCTTAACTTGAGCTAGACAAATCCAGTCACCTTATTTTTTAGTATTAATTTTAATGCCACCTTCCCTACTTATCCCAAGGTCTCACACAAAGCCTCATCTCTTCATGCTTTCTATTATAATTTCATATGCACTTCTCATATTCCCATACATGCTACATGTCCTGTTCATCTCATCCTCCCTGATGTGATTATTGTAACAGTATTAGCTGAAAAGAACCAATTATGAAGATAATCATTATGCAGTTTCCAATACCCTAATGTGAACTTTTCTCTTAAGCCCAAATATTCTTATCCTTGGATTTTGTTTTCAAACACCCTCAATCTATGTTCTTCCTTTTTGAGAGTGAAACCAAGCTTCTGAGCTATACAAGATAACATTATACTTAAATATAATATTTGGGCATCAACGCTGATTGTACGAAAACCTGAATTGTGTAGCATCTATCCAATTTGCTGATCAAAGAGAAATGATATGAAAACATAAAAGGGTTTCATTTGTGCCATGTGGCAAAAGTTTAATATAAAGTGGCATTGTACAGATGCTGGTCATATCTGGGGCGATATGGAGGCCCTCAGATTGTGTCACTGCAGCCACCAGACACAAAAGGCCCCAACTGTCTTGGAGGGGAGGGCCGCTCCATTCATGAATTGATGCATGCACTAGGAATCTTCCATGAACACTCCAGAGCTGACAGAGATCAATATATCAATGTGAAGTTTGAAAACATTATACCAGGTGAGTAATCAGCAAAGTCAGACATTAAAAGAATAGAAATGAAGCTCTCATGGAATGAGTATACCCACTAATGATGATTATTTGATCACACTAAATTTTGATGATGACCAAGTAGATATACCATAGGGAGGCAATGACCTTGAATTTATGATGTGCAGATTACAAATAATCTGAGAGAGATGGGGACTGCAAGTAAACTTTAAAAAAAAAAAACTGGATATTTTGTGATTAACGGACAATACCAGCAAGAATTACAAATAATAAAATCATTGATTTTTATTTGGTAAAGAGTAAAAATTATGAAACTCCTCATTATGCAATTTTCATCTTCATGTAACATAAGTCTATTTCCCCCCCATAAATAAGGAAAGCAATAAAAATGTCTGTAATAAACTTTGATTCATATTTTAAATCTTGTCATCATATCATCACACTGTTCCAAGGCCTGCTTCTAAACCTTTGTGCTTGTGTTGGCAGAGTACCGCAGTAACTTCAACAAGCAGAGTCTGGAGAACACGACATACAACTTTGAGTACGACTATAATAGTATCATGCACTACGGACAGTATTTCTTCAGGTCAGTGCTCAACTGTGACTGTACAAATTAAAAATGTTTAGATTACTATTAGTTCTGTAATTTCCTTACTAATGATGGGTCACACTACATTCCATGTGCCACATACAAAATTTTGACAACTCTGTTAATAATCCTTCAGCAATATCTTGGCCTCTTAAATATGGACAGTGATTGTTTAAAGAGTAAAGATATTTTTGGTTCATCCATGTACATTATAGTTCAAGAATAAGATTTATTATGTGATATTCCTCAGTTTCATTTAGAAACTATAGTGGAAGTACTTCTGAAGCGGCTTGTAACCTGGGAGTCTTTCATCAACTTCAGTCGCTGCGAAAACTTCAGTTTGTACATTAAAAACCTAAATTCTGTTGGTGTCCTTATACTGTCTTAAAGTTAAACACACGTGGCCCAAGCACGTGCATGCACACACACCTAAGAAGAACTTTGTAATTGATACAAATCACCTGGTATTGTCAGGGTAGTGAAATCTGAAGGTTGGACATGCAACTCAGATGGCGAGGCAAAAAATATAGAATTCTTGTGGGGAAAACACTTGGTGACACATAGAAGACCAAGATGAAAATGGGAGGATAATATGAAGTGAATGTTTAGGAAAATGGCTGAATGTGAGAGGCAGATGGAGTTGGCCCAGGACCATGTCAAATAATGTGCTTTGATGTTAACCTTCAGGTTCTACTATCTCAGAGTTTGGATGTTTGTACTACTGATAAGTTCACATTGAATTACTATCATGTATTTCTGACATGGAATTCCTGTAAACAGTTTAAGCTTTCAATCTTAGCATTTTTGTTTCCAGCAAAACAAAAGGACAGCCTACAATCATTCCTAAGAAACAAAACGTCAAATTGGGACAAAGGAAAGCCCTGAGTAAAACAGACTGCCTAAAGATTAATGATCTTTATGGATGTTTGAATAAATCTGTTTACCAAAACAGAAAGTATCATATACTCTGTGACATCCTTGGATATTAACATATATATTGCAATAATGGTTTCATATATACTACAGAATATATGAGTACGATACCATCCTGCAAGCTGATTACAAACAAAAATGGTATTTTTTAACGGAGTAAAGAAAAAAACATTAACATTATTTACAAGAAACTAGACTATAAATCATAAAAGTAAATGTCGTTTAGATGTAAATAAAAATATAACATAAGATTTACCTATTAAAAATAAACAGAAATTAAAATATGTGGATTTAGTAACAAAGTAATAATTATAAAGATTTTAGTATATACCAATTATTTATGTTCAATTCAAGAATAATGAAATAGATGAGACATATAGCATGTATGGTGGCAATTATAAATGGGGGGGGGGGGGGAAAAAAAACAACCTGCAGGAAAAGGAACAATTAAATCATAGCCACAGATTGAAGGAAAATGCAAATATGCAGACAAAGCATGAAGGTGTGAACTGGATTGATCTGGCCCAGAACAGGTTTCAATGGAAGCCTTTCCTTAAAAACATAAGACTTTTTATACATTTTAATTTTAACAAACTCCCTTTCTGTAAGCCGGAGTGCATTATACTGATCTTCCCCTTCTTCCTAAGATGTTTCCACTTCATGTTGATCATCTGTCATTACACCAACATTTCACTTAATCAACACAAACAATATTCACATAAGAAACCAGCTTTTCACTTACATATACACTTCCTACACCCATTTCATCACATATCTTCACTTATTACAGAATTCATACCTAGCATATCATTATACAATTCTCACGATGATTCCATTCATAATTTTAAAAAACACATTATTTTGACATTTACAGTTATCTGGGTGTATGTTTTTAAGATACACTGCCATTGTTCAATGATCAACCAACAATTCAAAAGCATAACAAAAGATAAAGCATCATCAATCTTCAGGATCCAAAGTCATATGATAAAAGATATTAACAAACAATGCAACACAGCGTACTTCCTCACTTGAGGGCATTTGGGAAAATATGTAAAGAATTTCTATTCTTATGCCTACACAATAGTGCTGAGCATATCTGTCAATATTACAAAAATGGGTCTGAGGGTATGGAATGGATTCAACTGGCTCAGGACAAGCCCTAGTAAGGGGTTCTTGTGAACAAAGTAACAGGCCATCTGGTTCCAAAACTAACTCCAGAGCAAAATCCTTCTTGAAAAATTAACAGCTGTTCATTCAATAGAGAAATGTCCTGCCTACCTGAACATGAAGGTTCGTTGCTAAGTTCAAAAGGACCCCTTTTGGCTAAGGAATTAGCCAGCTGAGTGACTGTCAGCTTTTATGATAAACTATGATCCATGGAATTAATTAATAATTTATCATTAGATTTAAAAATATACATCTGCTACAAATACAGGAATTTTCTAATAATTGGTAATTAACAGCATACAGCAAGAAACCTATATATCCAAAAATAAAAAGCCATTACATATAAACATGTGGTAGTCATTTCACATGTAAACACAGAGTTTGCTTTACCATCTTTAAAGATGTCAAAATGAATGAGACTTTTCATCTGTGGTACACCATCCACTTAGCAATCACCACATGTCATATTTCTGACTATAACCCCAAACCCAATTACTGCAAGTAGCCTAACTGAGGATGGCTAAGGAATTACATAATAAACATATTTATTTACTTTTTTTTTGGGGGGGGGATGGGAATATTGGACAATACAATAATGTAATAATGCAGTTTCAGAATTTCAGTAGAGGCAACAGTTCAAAGTTTGTTATGAAAAATTTTAGGGAAAAGAAGCAAAGTAATCTTCAAACAAAACAAGATTTCAATTAAGGTACAATGTAACTACAGTTAATTGAGTGAAAGTTATGTAGCGCCTAAACATGTGAACAACTACAGAACTGTAAGATGGCTGTCTCCTGGGTTGTTGCTCCATGTAGTCTGGTAGAAGTTTACCGACGTTTTAGAGGTGCATGCTGCCTCCATTATCAGGGTGAGTGCCAAATGATGGAGTCAGCAAGCACCTCTGAAACAATGGAACAGTAAATGTCTACCAGATTACATGGTGCAACAACCCACAAGATAGCCATCTTCCTACTCACCACTGTAAGAACCTAAAATCTTAATTACAGAAATTGCACTTCTGACACTGCATATAATCAGTTTTCTTTTACAAGTAGCAAAATCAGCTGATATCTGCAAAAAAAAAGTTAAAAAGCTGCGCACTGTCCAATAGCACAAACATGTAACATACACTGGACCAAACAAACTTCAAACTTTGATGATAATTCCAGCAAATAATAGTATAACAACAATGATAATAATTTCTCTTACTAAATTAGTAAATCTAATTAATATACACCATGACTGTGTTATTTTATGTAAAAATATAACACCATTATTACCTGACTATAAGACGAGGGTTCTCTTCTGAAGGCTCAACATAGGATCATAACCAAAATAAAGTACTGTGTATCAGTGCATAACAATTTACGTTTTTCATGATAATGAAAATGTGCAGCAGTAAGGAACAAATACGGAAAAGCCACGCTACCTGTAAGTACTAACATATATTAACGTGCCAGAATCTGAAAGCCCTACATATGCAAAAAAGGTCACTGAATCATTGCAGAATTCTTTTGGATTCATGTAAATACTTCTGGAATGAAATGTGTAAGTCCCACCAGTGCTGACATAGCTTTCTGATCCTACCATTAGCGACCATTTGCATGCATAAATACAAAATGGTAGAAATATAAGATACGAAGTATTGATCTAGACCAGCGGTATTCAACCTTTTTTGTTCGCGTACCCCCAGATATACTTTCTCTTCAACTTTGTACCCCTGAAGTTGTTGGTGTATAATTCAAGTTATACACAGTATGTAATCTACATCTAAAATAGTATATATATTTTTTTAAATTTCACGTACCCCCTAAGACGTCTTCGCGTACCCCAGGTTGAATACCACTGATCTAATCAATATAGAATTTTATAAATAATTTAATTTTACCGTATTCATAACTGATCTAGGCTTTATAAGGGTTACAGACATGTAATAATACACTTTAATAACATGTATTTTATTTCAGAACTATCATAAACAAATGTTATAAAAACATTTGAATCAATATTAAACCTGGAAAAGGAAACATGTTTCCAATTATTTTTCATTATAAGAATGGAGGATTGATTGATAATTGATGAACACAGTACTTGCTAATCTGTTGAATACTCTGAGGTCATGCAATACCTGTGAGGAGTTATGACATGGTTTTGAGTTTCCATTATAATAACAAAATCTGAGACATGAAGGCAAGTAAATGGACAAGGAGAAGCAGAATATTTACCAGTACCAGTCTTCCATACAAACATGGCTGCTTCTGGGATGTTATACTGTATGGTCTGGCAGACATTGACTGATAAGGGCGATCACCCAGATGATGGAGGCAGTAAGTAAAATTTCAGGCTCTGTACTTCAATACAGGTTAGTTATATGCCAGACTACACAGCACAACATCCCAGAAGACAGCCATCCTCATTATTTTTTCACATTATACAGAACTTTTGTTATAAGGTGAAAATAAAGTTGATACTCATTTCCAAAATATGGTAAAATGTTCTTTTCATCTTCATATAATTAATGTATTCAAACAAAATTTCCTCAAAATCCAGGTAAGTACCCCCACAACAAAGTCATATAATTCTTTGTCACTAACAAGAATTATCAAGAAGAGATGTAATATACAACAGAGAAACAAGAAAACTCTATCATCAAGTAGAATTGTCAGGAAGAGATGGAAAACCTATTTTCTAATGAGAAGCTGTGTTGGGCATCCTCAGAAGAACTTGTTAATGCATGGCATTGCAACAGAATGTTTACGATAGCCTTAGGCTACAAGAGCAGGATCACAGATAGTTTTGTTGGTCTCCTTAGAAGAGAACAGCTATTGGCAAAACTCCCATTTAGTGAATGAATGCTTGTTGCTCACAGAGGAGATGATACCATCACCCTCCATCTGTGGTTTATATGATTTTGATTCATTTTCCCTTTAGCAAGATGGAAGCAATGCAAAAAATTTAAGTCTGACAAAAACGTGAGACACGACTCTGGAAAGCTCTATTGAGTGACCACCTACTCGATGAATTTCATATTGGCTAAACAATAACAAAACAAAATTTTGAATTCAAGCGTTGTGGACATGAAATATGAAGTTTGCACATGCACTGACATGAGCATTAAACAGAACAAAGAAGTCTCAATCAGGAAACAAAATACATGGTGCAGATTGCTCTGTTGCAGGGTCGTAACTTCTAAAAAATTATACACCTACATTTGCAACACCAAAACCAATGTCATTCACCCAAGTCAGTGAAAGTGTGAAGAGTGGAATGAGCACAGATGATGAGATGCCAGGCACAGAAGGCACAACAATGACAAATGTGTAGAAATGTCACACAATGTAGACAACAGAAACTCCAGAACTTCCATATAAGTATTCTACTTCTCCTTTTCCAGTTTCATTCACTTAGCTTTCGAACACCCTATTATCTTATGAACTGACATATAGAGTGTGCACGTACCTCAGGATCCTTCATTGCAGTTGCCTTGCATAACCTAAACAGTACTGAGAATTCATGTCTCTACTCTCCAGGACTGAGGCAATATGAGCTCATGCGTATTTCAGCTGACGTCATGACGTACTTCCTCAAGTGGCGAGTCCTGCATATCCACTTCAAACCTAAGTGCGCTACTGGACGAGGGTGTTTCAGTGCAACCAGGAGGAGTTACAGTGTCCAAACTAATCGCAGAGACATCTGTCTTACTCACCTGAGGCATCGGTGTTGGGTAACTGTATGATGCCATTTGTTGTGGAGTATCTGAATAAAATAAGAAAAACTGTATACTATATATACATATACACCATTAGAAAGATTAAAAAAATATCATCAGGGACTGGAACTGAACTGAAAAGAACACACCAGCTTATGTTCTAAGTTGATGAGATTAATTTATTGGGCAAAATCATAAACACCATAAGGAAGAAAATATATACACTGTATTAGATGATAGTACATACGTTGGTCAGAAGTAATCAAAGTATAATCAAAAAATGGTATATATTCATGTCTCATCAACAGAAAACAGAATAAAATCATTATCACAAAAACAATAAATACCTAAAAAAAGTATCTGAGACTGACAGCAAACAAATCAAAATTACAGTAAATTCTCAAAGAAGTGAAGTGCAAATTATATTTGACAAATGTCTGATATAATTCTACTCAGAATCCTTCATTTTCCCTTCCCCTACCTAAGAACCTACAGTGAGTAACTCCATGAACAGTCATTACCAAGAAGCTTGTAAGTCACTCAGCTAGTAACAACCCACCCCCCACAAAACACAGAAGACGGAAACAGAACCAGTTTCCGAGATGCCGCCGTTTCTTCTTTTAAACAAGGACAATGGAGAAAGTCCAGACAAAGAATAATTTTAAGTGTAATCCACCACTGTCAGAACCATTTACAATTGAACATAACCCAGATATTCAAAACCATATTCACAAAAACATACCAACTGTATCAACCCTGAGCCATGATTTTTATCAGCCTGTATAATGATTTATGCATAACACACAGTCATAAAAATTATTCTATGAGACCAAAAATCCTTTAACTGTGTTACCATGGCAAGGGTTATAATAATATTTGCATAAAAGACACACATACATAGTCATAAGAATTATGCCATTCCTCTTCTTCTTATGATGTATCCACTTTTTTTGTCAGCATACAAAATCTCCTCCAGAGGCTCTGTAATGTGTTGAAAGCAGTTACCCGTTCAATCCACTGCCAGTTTGCTAGACCTGTCACCACAGCCCCATCTTCCTTTGTTTCCGTGTTCCTCCCGGGCCTTCATAAGCTACCTTGCAGGTTCTGGGGACTAAGTCCCTGCTAGACATCACCCCAGTAGGCACTTACCTACTTGACATTGTCCCTCTCCCGCAACAGTAACATTGGGGTTGGCCTTTGGGAGGGTGTGCTATTATAAGATAAGTTTAATAGTGGACCCCATAGAATAACTGCCCTTTCATTTATAAACAACACTGAATTGCCAGCAAAATCATAACAAATTCATTTTGTAAGAATTAAGCAATACTCACATATTCAGATTGCATTAAACTGAATTAATTAAAAAGCAAATAAATTCTTTGTCTATATCTGTAACAGGTTAGTTTTATGTTTCAAGACATAAACATTTATGTTTACATTTCCATGCATAAGTGCCAACCTTCAGCAACAACTGGCAGATTAAAATCACATTTAAAATGCAAAATCCCATAACAGTATCTCATATCATTACATGTGTACTATCACAGAAGAAACAATTATTTTTGGGAAATATTTTACTTTACCGCTTATGATTAGTTTCAAAGTAAGCAAAATTATGCCAACAACACCTTCATATGGGAATGCCTCCTCTGCCAGTTGTTCGATCACATAACTCAGCATCGTTGTACTGAATGTATCATCTCGCCGTATGCCCAAAGCCTTGTGGAATGCATCGACAGCTTCGTCAGCATTGCCAACTATTGCTTGTACGAAGCCTATAGCAGAATATGTCGAGGGATTCAAAGGTGAGAGAACTAGAGCCTGCAACAAATATACAGTTTATTACACTAATTGCTATGTTTTAATGATGCTGCATAATTTGTTTAAAGTACAGTAGATTCCTGATTATCTGGGTTCGTTGGAAATATACTTTCCTGAATAATCTGCAAAAATTAAAAAAAACATGCAAATGTAACAAATACATAAGTTTATTCACAGACAGATCACTACTTAAATTCTTAAAGATTTGCTAATAACAGAAATAATTTTGTTTCAAATTTAATACAGTACACACCAAATTTTTTTTAAAAAAGAATTCCAATGAATATTAATAACATTTCCCCACTTATTGGTACCTACACCTTATCGTGGTGGTGGGGCCTGAGTACCTCAGTGACCCAAGAGCTATGCTGGCGGTAGCATAGCTACTGGTAGGGCCTCCCTAGCCAGATTGGTCGAGGGGGAGAGGTCACACTAAGACAGATACCCTGGTCCTCCAGGTTGGGGGTTGGTCGCAAGGCTAACAACCTTGCACCGTAAAAAGGAAGATGTTTCGAAACCTCGATCGAAGCCTCGGACAGACGGACCTAACAGAGGACCGAATGGAAGAGGAGAATTGAGGAGGCCATGGACCGGAGAGCCATAGAAGAAGAAGTAATAAGAATATAATGTTGGAAACTTAAGGTTTTAGCAAAAATGATTTATGTTAACATGTTATAAAATGAGAGACAACGTTTAAAATATAGTCAGGTGAACTTTAGACTACTTAGTGAAAACAATAGGACCCAAGGTCACTGGAACACAGTTATTCAACAGGAGCAAAAACCATCGCTGGAACACAGTAGAAGCAATGGGGCATGGGATACTGTCGGACCACAGTTGCAATGATGAGAACTGAAGTCAATGTGGAATCTAATTACCAAAACAATGGGAATGGAGTCTTAAAACTTAGCATACCATGTAGTGTATTAGAATATAAATAGGCAAACAAACAACTATTAACACTATAAAAAAGACACTATTGCCATACGCATTTCAACCTCAAGAGGTCATCACCAGTGGCATCAGGGAAATCAATTCATTTAATTAAATGGCTCAAACTTGATTTAGAAAATAAATAATGAATAGGACATTTGACGAAAAGGAGGGTCGCTTAAAATACTTTTCGTCAAATGTCCTATTCATTTAAGTGCTACTCAATGACTATCAGCTACGATTTCTACTGTCATCTTTGCACAGCAGAAACTTACCTGGCGATGATACACAAGAGCATCGGCATATTTCTGCAGCTTGCGACATGTGTGGGCTAGATTGCTGAGGAGAGGTTCCCACTTATCAGGTAGGACTGGCTCTTTGATAGCCTGCAGACGAGACAATGCCTCTAAAAAGTGGCGCTCTGCAGCTTCATAACTGTAACATTATGCCAATTTACCTTGGTGAGATTTCATGATATCATGGCAGCGAGTAAGAAGATGACTGTCTTCTGGGATGTTGTGTCATGTAGTCTCGTAAGTGTGTAACAAAATTACAGAGGTGCTGGACAGGACAGATTGGAATTTATATGCAGGATATCCCAGGTACAAAGGAGTGCTATACACCAGTGGACCCAACCTCTTTGTGCCTACGGGCACATCGGGCACCAACCAATTAACAAAGCCAAATTTTCTTTTCTCTGAACAAATAAGTTATGGACACCAAATAATACAACGCAGGCATCCTAAAAAGGCCTTGGCGGGCACCGCGTTGGAGGAACCCAAAAAAGCCTTGGCGGGCACCGCGTTGGGGACCACTGCTGTACACTATACTACACTATGACACAACTTGACAAATTACTTTCAATGCAAAATTATAAATGCTCAAAACAATAATTTGAACATCAATTCACAAAATGATAAACTGCTAACTCACTCATGATTTTGGAAGCAGATGACTCCCATCTCATGCATAACAAACGGATCCTGAGGAGCTATGCCCTGCGACTGCAGGAAGAACTTGTCTGCAAGTTTCACGTTATTGGTCAACCCACATTCCAATCCAATGTATAACAGTGGCAAGTGGCAGCTGGAAGATGAAACAACTTTTATAACAATGCATACAGAGCGACAGATGCCAGAATGTGCACTAAGGATTCTAACACTGCAATTTTCTCCATTCTCCCATTCTTTCCCCGCTCTCTAAACCAAAACACACTCCTTAGCACCATGTCATTCAAACACTGTCAATCTACACCCTTCCGTCAGGGCAGAGACAAACTTGAACCACATAATCTGGCAGAAATTTGAAATGTAAAACTTCTATTAATACTTCATTAGGCTGAAAGGGACCTGGAATTCTAAGAACCATTTACACCTAATCAGCAATATAAATGCACAGTATAATTTATATTACCCTTTCATAAGTTGTGAAGCTTTGAAGTACGCTGCCATGGCCTGATCATGTTCGTTTTCTGCAGCAAATGAATGTCCATAAGCAAGCCATGCTGGAGAGAAGAGCTTGTCTAGTGTTGTTGCCTTGCCCAGGTACCTGCGTGCTG
>NW_019059684.1:189544-206496 GCF_000696155.1 Zootermopsis nevadensis
TTTTAAAAACACACCTGCACCAATTATACTGTTTCAGTTTCCATACAGTAATCCTCATAATTATTCAAGAGGTGAGTTAAATTAAATTAAATCCGTGGCGTAGCAGCTCCAGAGAGCCAAAGCCGAATAGCTTGACTGCTGGCCTCACGTTCACATGCCTAAGCAGAGGTGAACGATCATCCAACCAGATATAGGGTAACGTGTTGTCAGCATGACGAACCTCCAGCCATTGCTAGTTTTCCTGACCAGATTACGCTACTTATTGTAGCTCCCCAATTTCCTCACAATGCTGGGTTGGCACTGGTCCCATACACTGGTCGAAAGCTCATGAAAAAATTTCTTTCAACAGCAAATGAATGTCGATAAACATCGACGTAGATATATCAAGCGCTGTCTGTAATTATTGAACTTACCAATTACATAATAATAGCAACCAACAGCATACCAGGAGATGGCCATCTCAGGATACAGGTCTACCAGCCGGTGTGCGAGATAAAACAGTTCTGTAAAAATAATTCAGTGCTACTAGCTTCCAACACATCTCATGGTAAAGACAAAAATAAAGCGAAGTATGCAGAAGGCAAATCATTACAGAAAACAGAAAGTCATTGAGAAAGAGAAAAATAAATGCATTTGAGGGTACAACAATAAAAATGATTATCTACTAATTTGTATTATCTGCAAATTGCCATGTAAAAAATTGTCATTATCCCACCTCTACCTTGTAAAGTTTGTGTGGAGGAGTAAAACACAAAGTAAGGGATAAATAAATAAATAAAACAAGTCACCTCAGTTTTGATTAACTCTTTCAAGTCCTATGGTAACCCGCTTCAACAATCAGTAACTCTTCATATAATTCTCACTGTAACCGTGATTATAAGAGGTATGACATCGAGGGTAATGACAGATGCAGAACCAATAAGAATGCATGTGGAAAATATAGTCTTATATTTCTTAATTTGGCAACAGAAGATCACTCACTGTTAACTTTCTTGAGTTCCACAAGGCAGCTAATGTGGACAGGCAGACAGCCGCTGTGGTACGGATCCTTCTTTAGCACACTGCAACACAACACAAGCAAACACATCTGTAAAGAGAAGCCTTTGATTGCAGTAACAAAGAATAACAAAATTACAATCACCAAACACAATCAGTCCTCCAATATGTGTTCCTACAAATACTTCCATCTAATTATAAAATAAAAATTAATAACATAGTGAAACTTGAAGAAAAGATTGAAATGTTCTATCAAAGTAATTACAAATCCCAAAGTCAAATCATTTCATATGATACAAATTGTTCTAACTAATTAGATGGCTTACTAAAAACGAAAATTCATCACCGACCTAACCAAAGCCCTCCACCGGACCCTGTCCTGGGCCAGCAAAATCCAGTCACCTTCAACTCCTATCTCCCATAGATCCCACTTGACAACACCCTATTCTCAAATACCTGCAATCTATGTTCCTCCCTCAGAGTAAGAGACCATGTTTTGCACCCATACAAAACAACAGGCAAAATTACTGTTTTGTATATTTTAATCTTTGGGTTCTTAGATATTAGACAGGAAGACAAAATATTTTGAATTGAGAAGTAGCGAGCATTTCAGGATTATCATTTTGATTTGTTATTGTTGTTCCCAAATATTTGAACTTTGTCACACTTTCAAAGGATTTATTAGCCACTCTAATATGATTTTTGCCTGCCTGTCTGCTGGTGAGATACTAACATGTACTTAATTTTTTCTGAATTTACTTCTAGCCCCACCTTTCTACTAGCTTCTAGTAAAACGTCTGTGTTCCTCTTTATTGCATTTACATATCGTCACCCAATAAACCTGACAGTTCATCACCATGTTCACAACAGCCCACTAGCAGTTCCAGTTGTAAGCCAGATTAATCCAGTCCACATTCATCACATAATATAGTATACTCAAACACCCTCAGTTTCTGTTTTTTCATTATTGAAGATAAAAAAAACATCTCACTACACTTACTCCTCAGTGATGTGGCTACACTGCTGATAATTGCAGTTGTAGTAATGGCGTTCAGCCCGTGCAACGGCCAAGTCCAAATTTGGAGCAAGAGCAGGTGGGGGAGGTGGCAGTGACTCATTTGGGGCATGATACTTCTTCAGCTTGCTCTCATACAACAATCGCAGCAGCTGTTGTTCTGTGCCAACACACTGCTGTGACAAAGGCAGTGATTCCAACAGTTCCTGTTCTGCAAAATCAGAAAACCATTAGCATGTTGAAGATGGCCGTCTTCTGGGTTATTGTACCTTGTAGTCTGGTATAAGTTTACCAACATTTCAGAGCTGCTTCCCATCTCAATCATCAAGCCAACCTGTACGAGTTTTGAGGTCCTCAAAACGGGACGGTGTCAACGTTGGTCTTCTTGGTTACAACGCTACATTGACTTGTAGGTAGATAAAAAAATTCCAGAGGAGCATACTGCCTCCATCTTCCACTTTGAAGGTACAGACAGTATGTTTTTTTTGAAATGTCAGTATTTACCAACAAGTCCATATGGCATTATGACTCAAAAGATCAACATTAACAAAGTATGAATCAATCAAATAATCAAGGATTCTTTACACGTTGATCCCTTCCGAATAGTATCAAGAGTCTAGTAACTATTGTTCTCAGACAATGGAAACTTAATACAGGACATTTCATAATAAAATACCTACATCACACAGAACACAAGCTTCCACAGCTACTGATACAATTACCACAACATTTACTGTGCCAGCAAAAGATAGCACTCCACCACACATCACATTTACATTGGTAGCACTCCTGCTTTGAATTCAGAATGCCCTAGGTTTCATTCTTGGCTATGAGGTTGGTTATCTTAATTCATGTCTTTCATGATTTTATTCAGTCCATCCAGGCTAATTCTGGGATAGTACCTATTTACGTAGGCCCTAATCACTTCCTGCCACATCTTATGAATTGAACATTCACAGTTATTTTCATATTTTAAACTACATAATAAATGAGCCGGGATAGCTCAGTCAGTATAGTGACTAGCTACTGGCTGGACGACCGGGGTTCGATCCCCGACTGGGGAAGAGGATTTTTCCTCTAGCCTCTGCGTCCAGACCGGATCTGGGGCCCACCCAGCCTCCTCTACAATGGGTACCGGGGTCCTTTCCCAGGGGTAAAGCCGGCCGGGGCGTGATGCTGACCACTTTCCCCCCATATAGTGCCTAGGTCAAGAAAAAGATGAGCTATACCTCCGCTCACCTCAAGCGCAATAAATGACTTAACTCAATGTTACTTAGATTGGATATTGCATCAATCACCAATCTCGCAGCTGACAATAATCAGTCAATTTGTGTTACACGCTGCACCAATCTTTGATGATGGAAGAGAGGCAGACTCCAAAATGCCAGAGTTTTCTTGTGTATCAACACAGATGACTGCTGAGACAATGTCGTCGTGAAAGTTCTTATATGTTGCTGGTATTTTACCTTCCTGGGCAGACAGCATCTGATGTTGGACAAGTGCTTCAAATGCTTCATAACAATGTACATCGCAGCGCAACGCTTGCTTGTAGCAGTCTGCAGCAAGCCCTCTATTATCCATTGCTTCATACACTTGACCTTTCAGAAAAAGAATTGAGCTGGTCAGCTGGAACATTCATAAAAAGATTGTAATTGGATAATCTTATATCAACATTTTCTATAGCAAAGACATTCACAGAACATTACAAATCCAAATACTATACAAACTACAACCTCTGATATAACAAACTCAAAATACCTGCCCCTCAGATTCACTGTATTTTACCAAATTTACATACATATTATTACATTCCTTGGATCTGTAAATTAGTCAGATGATAACAGGATGTGGACTGTCATAAAAAATACAATACATATATACAAGAGCAATTCAAACTATTTTCACACAGAATAAATATTTCACATAAAGCAACAAACTGTTTCAAATCCACACATATATAACAAATAAATTATATTACCCATTTATGCCATATAAAGGCAATAAAACCTTTAAGAACACAATGAGTCATTTTCAAACACCAGAAATTCATCAACAGAGTAAACGAGTGTGTATTTAAGTACCTTTTTCAAGCTACTATAAACTCTGTCTTTTTATTCATAAGACTTGTAAGACTAAATGGTAGACTGGTGAAAATTTTGATGCCAGCATAGAATGCACATTTCTGAAAGCAAGAGAAACTGGAAATTGGTCTACGAAGCTGATACTAATTCCTCGTGTTAACACTGTGTACCGTGCCCGAAAATTTGTAAACAATTTATGAGAGGCTAAGTTGTAGAAAATAATTTTGTATTATATCAGTTATAAAACATTACTGCATAGTTTATAAATACAGAAATTCCATTAAAGTAGACATCCAAATGACATGACTTACATTCGTTGTAGTGTCATCAAAGCCCACTGGAACGGTGGATTCAAAACTGGTACACATGTTAGGAAACAAATTCCCTTTCTGCTCAACATCCGTCAGAACCTGTAGAGCCTCAGGTAACTCCCGTGCCTCAAGCAAACAGCGAACAGCCAGATAATGGCAGAGCATGTGTGTCTGGAAAAAAAAAAGGCATGGAAATCACTATAAACCACTTAAAAATTTTGCATTATAATTTTTTCAGGTGATCAGCCTGCTCAAAGTTGAGCTAAAAATAAATGTTTTGGTTACCTGTTCTCTCTCCAAAACATCGGTTTTCTGTTCAACTTTGATACAACTGATCACCTAAAGAAAATTATAATACATATATTTGATATAAAAGCTTTACATATTATATAATTTGACACCTAGACCAATTAATATTTCTCTGTGAAAGGCATTTTGTTACTTAGTGCTCAATTTCTTGGGCTCCAACAACCTATCTGTTCATCTTTCTACATTCAGACTTTTCTTAAATTTAGTATTAAAATCCATTCTCTCTAAATGGGGATCCAATGCATTACTTAATTTCTGTGGTCATTAGTAGCTGATAAATCTCAAGGATGTGGTACAGGAAGCAAATGCAGTCTCATAATTAACTTAGGTGACAAGGCAAGCATACTGCAGACAACCATGCGGGCTGAAGGCAGCAGAGTGCATTCACTTTTCATCATAGCCCAGATTTCGCACCGAGTTATTTTCATCTCCACTATGGGGCCAGCATTTTGGGTCAGATGAAGAAGAGAAGTCTGCTGTGAGAAAAATTTTTCATGTACAAAACTCAGTTTTTTATAGAACAGATTAAAAAAAATAGTTTATAATTAGCATAAGTGTACTGAAGTATGTGACTATGTAGAAAAATAAAGTATCATTTTGAAGTGTAAACTCTAAACTTTGTATATGTTTCTGTTTCACTGAAACATTCCTTCCCATTCATGTTTTATTTAAGAGGAGGCATTACTTTTCAGCCCACTCTCATACAGTTACAGCTGTATGTCATGCTCATTTGATTCGTAAGTGTATGTCAACAGTTTCTGATATAACCTCAATCTCCATTGTCTCTAATTCAATCATGGGGTCAACATAAAGATGAATATGGTTAACAGACAGTGAAACAGCTACATTATTAAATGTCAAAGATCTTGCTGATTCAGATAAATGTACTGTAATAAAGATGAGATTAAAATTATTGGTGAATAAGATGATAACTGACTGACAGAGCCAATGTCAGCACAGATACATATTTAGATGAAGACACGATAAATTATACTGGAAGAAAGGTAACATTCATGGCAGTTTGTGGATCTCAAGACACTGCACAGGATGTGATTGAAATTGTAGACATTTTAAACTATTTTTAGCAAGCAATAACATATGAGACTGTTGATATTATAATGCAACAAATGTCTAACAGAAAGGAACCTAACATAAAACTCTTACTGTTGTCTCTCTCTGCATGACAAGCAATCACTCACCAACAGTCTTATTTGATTCCAACAGTAGTCTCTTGATATAAGGAATCTTCCATAGCCTCAAAACACAACAGGACTCATGGGAATAAAATACCAGAAGCCTTCACAGATGTACAAATATTTACATAAAAGATGCAATTCGTTTGAATTAAAATTCTATATGAAAACGTTCATTATAAATTACTTCTAGGATTCTCGGTTTATAATAAATTAAAGAATTTCGTATGTATATATATGAACACACTATCTTGCTGACACATAAAAGTTGTTAATTCTTACCTTCTCCAGACCTCTGCTTCGAATTAAATGCGCAGCTCGGTGATACTGCTTCATGTGAAACATACACTGCGCTAACCAGTACACGTCTCGTGGTTCTCCATTACTTAACGACACTATTTTGTCTGCCCAGAATAACGCAGCGCTGTACAGGTGCTGCATGAAAAGGTTATTTTATAAATGGTAGCAAATACAACACCTATATTTGTTTTACGTTATAACATACTGTCATTAAAGACCTGTAATACTTACCAAATCAATATACGATTTAACAAGCCGGCGGTATTTCTCAACATTAATGCTTTGGTCAGACATTACTTTTTCTTCACAAACTCCCTCCATGTTCAAAATATCCGTCCAGAACAACCAACATTCCAGGGTTGCAATTAAATTCCCCACAACTAGGGTATATTCACGTTCACGACAGATTCATCTGCATATACATAATTTTGCGTAATAAAACTGGTTTTCGTAGGGATTTAATTTCGTGCTAGAAACAAGACACGAAACTTGCTTAGGATTCTGACCTGCTGTCGCACGTCGTCTATGTACCAGCTGGTTTCGGGGTCAGAATTTTTCTGGGTACTTGTGGGATATCGGGACATCGCTTTAAAAGTAAGTTAGGTTAATGTGTGTGGATAAATGACATATACTTGAAAGTTATTATATTTTATTTCAATAAATGACAAATTATTATATTTTATTTGGATATGCATGAGATGTTAATTGTTGTTACAACCTGTCGCCGGAGGCCAAAATTCGCTTATAGATTTTAGAATCGTTTTAAAAATATCGCCGTTATCATTTGTACGCCGCCACATGAACCAGGTATACTGATACGCATGCGCAGTTTTAAGTCTAATCTAAGTCGATATTCGACACTCCCGTTTTGTGTCCGATAACCAACAAGTACATTTTTTCTGTTATGCAAATGTTTATACATCACAGACCTCTGATTCATGTGCCATAACTGTTTACTTGCAAGTAATTTAAAAAGCGGGGTGAAATACACTTGATGTATATGCAGCCAAGAATGAATGTTTTCATGCAGTCTGTTACAGTATTCTGATTTTAACAAAAATTTGAATATGGTAACATTTTATAAAAATTTCCCAATAGCATATTTAGTAAAATACATTCAGCAGTTCTCAAGTTTTATTTGTAGGCAGAGATATTGTAAATTTAATAGACCCATTTTTGAAGCTTTCATTTAAAATGCACCAAAAGAACAAACTTTTAACACTCAAAACTATTTACTCACAAATGTAAACTCATTTCTAGCACTGAATCTATGGGGAAAAGATTATTGAATTTAAATATTTTCACATTAGCAGAATAGTCAAGGATTGCCTTTACCTCTGCTATATGAAAATATAGAAATTGTATGTTATATATGAAATTACATAATTCTACTTATGCATTTTGAAAATATTACTTGGGTTCTTGTTTTATTAATGTTTCACACATAATGACAAGTTTTGGAGCAAGTGCACTTACTGCGTGACTGAACAAAATTGTTTCTTTCTTTGTCAGGAATGTAATTGTTGTTAACAATGTAACTATATTTCTTAAGAAGAGTTAAAAATCAGTTGTATTCTAACTCTGGTACACAGTAATGTATAATAATATATTTGGAGAACATGCTGCCTCCCTGCCAACTTAAACTCTAAAGATGAAGACAGAATGTTTTGTCAAAATACTGGTATAATACAAGAATACATGCTGCAACAACGCAGAAGACAACCTAATCTCACATCAATGTGAAAAACTAAAATCACTGACCTTATAGAATTTTTTGTGTTCCAATTTTAATGACAAAAAAATATGCTATACGAAGTTATATAATTATATGACTTTTAACTCTGAGCATAGTCATCCTCAAGAATCTGATACTTTATATGGTAAAAAAAAAAAGCCAACCCTTTTATAGAATCTGAACGTTCATGACTTGTTAATGAGAGACCTTAATGCGTGTCATTCCCATTTCAGTACAATGAAATGCCACTTTTATGAACAATATTTTCAGGCCAGTGAGATTTGCTTTTAATGACAGTTCATTGTATCATTCCATATAGCATTCCAAAACCCCTCTCAGTATACAATAAAATAAAAACAAAATGCTAACATACTCATATTACATTGTACTATTCCGATTGAAGTTTCAGGCTGCTGCAAATTCATGTATTTATTTCTTTGCAGTTTATTTAACAATGCTGTCAGTAGCTTAGACTATATAGTATTGACCAATGCTGTTTTGCAGAACATATATGATGGCATGAACATCTTCCAAGATACTTATCTTTTAAAAAGAAACCTTTAGTTGTCTTGTCCTCTGCACTAAACATACCTCTCTGCCTCATCTCTCAATTATGGCACATATTTATGGAGTGTTCAGTTTCTGATAATAAAGCACCAAGTGAAAATTACAATTTCATGTCATCACACTTTTTTAAAATACACTGAAGTAAAACAGCAACAGTAGTCAATGCATTTATAATGCTGAGAGTTCTAGAAAAAAACAATAATTTGCTAGACACCTAACAAAATTCATTTGCCATATCTCACAGTATGCGTCATACATACTTTCTGCTACTGTGTTGACTTCCTTCAACGATGGTGATAAGCAACACTTTCCACATTTTTGTTTACATCCACAGGATATGCCGCAACATGGTGGATTTACCCAGCACAACTTTGAGCTATGTGAAAGGAAATGACAATACAAAATCATCCACTGATTACAGTCTTGACACACCAGAACTTGACATTGGTCTCTGCTAACTTGCCTCTTGTGTTAGAAAGCTATTTCTGGAGTCCCAAAACTGCCAATACTGAAAATATTCATGTAGTTAATAAGTAACATTTGACACCATATTCTACACAGAATAAAACTGAACTAAGAAGCATGAAGTGCCCATAAACTGCATAATGAGGAGCTGCATGACTTGTAATTCTCCAAATATTATTAGGATGTATTACATGCACCATAATTTTTAGAAAGATTTTTTTTTTTTTGGGGGGGGGGGGGGGATGTTATACATGAGTAAATATGGTATAAACTTTACATGAGGGACTTTGCTCCATGAATCTAGTTACAGAAAATAGAAATACTGAATAATCTATGCAATCACTCACTCATATATATATATATACACACACACACACCAATGTTTATTAAGTCTCATAAATCGTCTAGCCAGTTGAACAAAACCACACACTGCATGTTATTACATGTAAATCTTTGAGTCTGGATGGACATAAACATATGGGAATTATATCTTCATTAGGTTCTGTCCAGTCATTTAATTTAAAGAATTGAAGGCTAGAATTATAATTATATGACTTAAAAACAGAAAATAGATGCCAAAAAATGTTTGAAGAAACAACAGATAAAGGGCGATGTTAGAGCAAAAATATAATCTTAACAACACAATTATGTTCTATTATACAAGTCACCTGCATTACTACCAGTAATTCTGTAGCAACTGGTAGACTACTGACCTACCCAAGAGTGAATGTTCTGCAGCTAATCATCATGGAATCAGCAATGATGTACCTTCTGAAAAGAGCAACTTCTTGAGAATCCTATTTTAAAAAATTGGTATTAATATAGAACATTATGTGAATCAACAGCAAGATCTTGAGACAACATTTAAAGCAATGATATTATAAAAAAATAAATATAAAATGTATGTTACACATTACAATAAAACAGACTAACTTATCATATATGGTATCTTTGGAGCCTTGTATGAACAGCTGAAATACCAAAATATCAATTGTTTGATTTAAACCCATCTTATTAAGCAGCAAAGATGATAATAATACAAGCAGACATCAATTATGGGACAAGTCTGCTTGGTTTATTAAGAATTTAAAAGTATTTATATACAGTGAAATATCATTTTAATGAATGTCAAAGTAACAGCACATTCAGTAAAATGAAATTCTTTTCTGGACCCCACAAATTTATCATATATCTTTATGTAAAAATGTTTCACTTTAACGGATACCATTGTAACGAAATTTGTAAAAATAAAATCTTTAAACACGACAACAAACACTTTACAAAATCTGCTGCAACATATGTGAGACAGAGACAAAGGGGGAAAGAAAAAGGAATTACAAAGGATCATAAAGGGATGCTCATTTCAGAGAACTACAAGAATGTACATAATGGTCACAGCCTCAGTGTTTTGTCGGATAAACCCCATTAATAAAACCCTACGATAAAAACCCATCCCCCATCTTAACTGCAACCAGAGAGCACCATCCACACAATGCATTCCACCCTGTCATTTAAAGATTATTTACATTGGTTATTGGTTGATTGCATGTCTTCAGCCACACGACCAAAATTGGAAATTGAAACCATGTTTTGATGTGATCAATTGGCAAGCATTGTGATTTGACTGACCTAGAAAAGGTGTGTTTACACTTGTCAATCTGAATTGAACAGCAATCAGAAAGTGTTTCTATTCAAGTGAAGTAGAAAGACGCTCCTTTTGCACAATTTAATCACAGCCACACAACTGAATCGACTGTGTAAACATCCGCATTCTCAACTCTTTACGTTATCATACAGTTTATTTGTGTGTTTAGTTGTTAATTATAGAAATGGGTAAAGATCATCTGCATTGAAAAGAATATCACAGCAAATGAACTTCACAGTGACAGGAAATGATTTTAAAAAATAGAAACTGACTATACATAACAGCATTTGCCAGGTCATTCACAATTTCTGTTGAATAGAATCAAAATGACAAGTGACAATGCAAACATTTTTAGCTATGGATTCAGATTCATAATTTTGTCATCCACACTACTTCATTAAACTGACATTTCACTGTATGTCCTACAGATTTATCCCTTAAACAGAATAATGTTCAGATACTGATTACGTAAAGGAATAATAAATGATAATATACATCCTGTCTCTGGTTATTCTGCTTGCATGTAATTCTTGTTCCTGCATTTACATTAATATTTTCTTTCTTCATTCATGTCACACCAAAGACATGTCCTGTTAATAAATATGGATTATAAGCCAAGAGTTCAATCTATGGTGAGAGAGTCTCAGATTCACATTTGTATATTCACAGATCTTAAAATCATTCAAATGCTACTTTCTTAATTTAGTTTGCCATGGCTTCAAAATTAATTACCAACATTTCTGGTGTGTTTTGTATTACACACATTATGAAATGTGCTAGTAGAGTATAGACACTCATCACACCATTCAAACAAGACATGTTAAAATGCTCCCAGCAGATTTAAAAAGTTCAAAGACATAAGAAACCAACAAACTTGTTCCATAACAAAAACACATTTAAAGAAATACAGAAATTTCTGCTCAAAGCGGCCTCATTAGGAACAGAAAATACCATGTGACAACCTAAAACTTCTATTGTGGTGTTCCTGAAGGTTCTGTTGGATCATGTTTAAGTTCGATGTCTGGATTCTGTGCCTGAACTTCTTTTTTGGCCTTAATTCCCTCCTCTTGAACAGCAACATCATGGATCACTTGGAGGTCACTGTAAAGTGGACATCTGCAATGGGAATAAAGTACATTAAGTGTTAGGTTTAACACTTCACAAGGCATCATCATTTACACACTCACTTATTTCTGTCAATATCTCCATTAAATGGCTGTAAAATATACTGAACTTTCAGACAGAACAGGCACATAAAGCTGTCCCTGTGTGTAAGAATGCTGTGAAGATGTATGGGGCAATGGAAGAACATCTACAAATGTTCTTAACCTAGGCACGATGTGTTGGTTAAGTCGTGAACTTGACATTCCAGATGTTGTGCCTACAAACAATTTAAGTATTTTTCACAAGAAAAGTACAGGCTATCCATGTATCTATCAAAAATGTTGAAAGGATACAGGGTCTTTATCCACAGCCCATGTAAGTCAACACGAGCTGCAGCACGTGAGTCGCAAATGCTGCATATGACAGCGCATCAGGTGTTTCGAAAATGTTTCTGTCTGTATGCTTACAAGTTGCAAGTCATGCAAGCAATTATGTCAGATAGTGTAGCCCATATAGAATTTGTAGTGACCAAGCTTGAGAAACTGGTCGAAGACGAGTTCCTGAGAAAAATCATGTTTTCTGACAAGGGTACATTCCATGTTTCACGGAAGGTAGATAAACAGAACATATGCATCTGGGGATTGGAACACCCTCATGCTATAGTAGATCACATTAGAGACAGCTCTCAAAGATAATGTGTGGTGTGACCTGTTGCACGATTGTTTGATCAGACCATTTTTCTTTGCCAAAGTGACTGTGACATCCAGCAGTTACCTGGACATGCAGGGAAACTTTGTCTACCAACAGTTAAAAGAACTGCAGCTTGCCATGTTCTTCCAGCAAGACAGCACACCACCACACTCAAGCTTGATTGTGCATGTATCTCTTAATCAGCATTTTACAAACTGACGGACTGACCACGTTTGTCCCATCTCTCGGGTCGGCCAGATCACTGGATATCACACACTGATTTTTTCCTATGGGGATATGAAAAAGACTGTGTACCAAACTCTGGTGGCCATTATCAACAATTTGAAGGACAGAATTGCAGCTGCTATTGCAACAATTGATGCTGACATGCTGTAGCATACATGGATGGAACTTAAATAACGTTTGGACATTCTACATGTGACAAATGATGCCCGTGTTGAATGTGTGTAATGTTCAGCAGATGACACTCAGATAGTGTGTCTATGTATTTTCATAAAGGTTTTATTAATGAGCAAATTTGTTAAGATAATTTATATACACCTGCATCAGTGAAAGTAGAAAATCAGGAGGTAAAAAATAATAATTTATTCTTTGTCAAAATTTTTTGCAGGTAATAAAATTTGTTGCAAAAGGCTTATATGAAACAAACACGAAATAGCATGGGCCTATGTCTAAAAAAGTAAAATGCCGAGGGGTAAAAGGATTCCGTGTCTGGTTTAAATTCATTATGGTGTGACTTCAAGACACAGTAATATGAATACTGTAAATTTTAGTTCAACATCAGATTGGGAAAGTATTGCTTGTAAACAAAAACAAGGTAATTCATAATAAAAGTAACACAATAATTTTGAAACTTATGAGTTTTTCCATCATCCATGCATCCCACCAGCCATCTGGTGACATAAATACAAACCAGTGGAATTACCCACTGGCATATGAATAAGGGAAGGACATTGAAAACAGAATCTAGTAACATTTTAATGATATAATGAACAATGTTACCCATTGAACTACATCACCTACCTTCTTAGAACAAATAGAGATTGAGAAGACTAATTAACTCTTGTTATTCTTGTTCATTATGAGAAATGTTTATAACTGACAGTACTTCTCCTGTGCATCATGCAGCAGGTTTTTCAAACTGAGTAATAGAAAATGGTGGATGGTAGGTTCCCATTTAAATCTTCATTAACAGTGAATATTTTACAAGTAAACATCCAGGTTAAAAGATTGCAGCACATTACTTACTTGTGGAATTCAGTACCGCCATCTCCATTAAAGTGTGAATAGTCAGTTACAGGCAAGCGACAGATGTAGCACATAAAAGCACCACAAGTGCAAGTCATTTTGTTGCAGCCAACTTCCTTGATGAACTTCTTCTTACATTTCCAGCATGTCCTGCAACAAAACAGATGCAAGAACTGGGGCCCAAAATAGTCATTTTCACAATCTAAATAGTTACTACTTATGAATTAGTTTTGGCTAAACTTTTGGACATTATCCATCGTCTGCTCTTTCTCATAACATGACTTTTCAGGGACTGTATCTGTCTGCATCATCACGTAAAATAAGAGTGACAAGGGGTCCCTTAGAAACAGCAGTCTCCATCAATGGACACCTACTGAAGTTCAAGCCAGGTGTGGGAGATGTAAACACTTAAAACCTGAATAAAAATTCCAAAAGATACATAGAAGCACGAAACAAAACTGCCCTGTTGGTCCTAATTAAAATCCACCAAACCAAACCAAAGAAACCCTAAGCTGGCAAAGTTCCAGCTGCAATTATGGCTGAATATCCCCGTTGCCTGTAACATCCTCTCTTTGTCAAATGTGGACTGATGACTGGTGATGGAATATTCTGTAATTGCCCTAAAACTGGGGCATCAAGTTCGGCCTAACTGCCCTATGATTTGTTGATGACGGGGAACCACAGAGGTGGAATTTCCAGGCTAGGATAACTTATTGTTCAGTTTCACATGCCATATGGGTTGCTTCTTTGTACAAGTAGGCCCCGATTTATGCCGGGGTTACGTTCCACCTCCTCAGGGTTGTTAGCCGAAGCGGCGTAGATCGAGGAAGAATAATAATGTGTTGTACTGGCAGATGAGGAGAAAGCAATTGACGCTGACACTAGCGCCACCTACGTACCCACATCCTGTGCTGCGTTTTCAAATTTTCTTCTTATATTTGTTTTATTTTTTCATTATTATTTTAAAAGGGCGTTAATGTGAAACAGCGTAAAATAAAGCGTCGTAAAGCGGGGCCAACCTGTATTTTATCCAAATGTAATTGGACTCTGGTTTTAGAATCTTGGCTTCTTTCCAATTAATCTGATGTCCTCTTCATAGGCACGTTGCACTAGCTTGGGTTTTTCTACCAGCCTCTCCTTGAGATTATGTTAATGTTATCTAAAGTATACTCTCAGTGGTCTGCCTGTTTCTCCAATTTCTGCTGCAGTCACATCATACACTATAAACACAGCATCTGGTATCTAGTAGATCTCTTTCAGGTCTGGTTTTTACAAGCGTGTATCTCAGAGTGTCGCTGGTCTTGAATAAGGTCCTTATTTCATATTTACTGTCAATACATCTGAACTTTTTGGACACTCCCTTTTCGTATGGAATGACCATGCTGAGCGGAGTTGTATCTGTATCTGGCTGATTTTTTACCACAAGTTTGTTAATGATGGAATCAACAAAAAGATACCTGTTGAGTGCCAAATGTTATCAACCTCATTGATAAATGCTTTGCATTCTTGGCAAATTCACCAAACTGTAGATAACTCCCTCATTACATGGGGTAGGTGGTTGGATTCAAAGTGGAGATAGTGTCCAGTATGTGAGGGTTTTCTGTAGACCTGAGTTATTGTAGCCCCCTTTTTGGTGACTAATACATCTGGAAAAGGCAGGCTTTATGGAATGGAAAATCACAGACAATAAATTAAACAATCCTCTGTATGTGTATGAGCAATCCGAATGGTTTCATTTTGAAGTAACCATTTTTCATGTTTGCCAAAATAATGTAGTTCATTATTGGTTTGCTCAAGTTACTTACCTCACCAAAGCATCTGTCATCCTGTTCTCAATAAAAGTCCGCATCTTCACTTCCTTTGACTCGACTTCATCACAGTGCAGAGGAATGTGACTGGGCCTCTTGCACTCCCTGCAACAAGCAGACATTCAGACTTCGGACAAATGCAGGTATCTATAAAAGATGGTATAAAAAATTACTGCAATTTCTCAGATTTAAACTTTCTTTTACTTTCCCATCATAATCTTTTAACACAATGATACTGTGAATCCTATGCTATCTTTGTTTATAAGCACCATATACTTTGTTATTTTCAAACTGTTCTATTGTTTTCATACAGTAACAAAATTTTTATAAAATGAAGATTGCAGTCTTCTGGGTTATTGTGCCATGTAGTCTGGTAATCACCCTGATGACGGAGGCAGTATGACCTCTGAAACGTTGGTGGAAATCTACCAGACTACACGGCGCAATAACCCAGAAGACAGCAATCTTCAGACTCACCACTGTGAAAACCTCAAATCCTACACTACAATTATCATCATCTAGTCTAGTCTCAGTAGCATCACCAACATGATCATCAGGACCACTATTAATAGGTCTGTTTTTGTAGCCTAATGGCACAAATTTCATCTTCTGAATTGTCTCAAACCACATGAGATTGACCAGGATCTGGTACCCTTTTTTTCTGTTCAGATTATCTTCTCAATGCTACCACTGTTTTCAAGTTTATTATCATCTGCCTCATTTAACTTGTTATAAAATTCACCCATATCATCACTGTCTTCACATCTTTCCATTTAATTTTCTTCTCTAATTATATCCTCATTTTTCATTATTTTAGTCGTTATAATGTTACAGTTAAAATACAAGAAAAATGTCAGACTGCTAGCTAATAATATAAACTAATAACTAATACTGACATGCAGCTGTTTCGTTTCAAGATGATTTCCATTTAGACACTGAAATTATCTCAGTTGACAAGTGTAAGTTCAACATTATCAAGGTTCATACAGTTCATATGGCCACTAACACATGCCAGAAGTCTTTGTACAGGGAAAAGAATATCATAATGATATTGAATGTCGAGCTGAACGTGTTGTTAGACCTGGTGGAATGAAATGCGTTGTCACGTCCACCTTCATGTTGGACTGTAAAGGGCCAATGCTTTCTTCAACTTCATAATTTATAATGCTGAATGACAGGATGATTTTGAATGTTAAATTGGAAACAATGAAGAAGGAAATGGTCATGACCTATTTTAACCTCTGCGCGCGGACGAACGTGAAAATTCGTGAGGCATAAATACCCCCTAGTGGATATCGGTGCAGTGTACGTCGGCTACAAGCTTAATTTTTGTAGCCCATAACTTTTTAACGAATAACGCCAGCGGAATGCGGTTTGCACTGCTTTGTTCTGAAAAGATAACTGTATGTGGACATATGGCAACACCGCCACATTCCATTGAGTTCTACCTGGGAATCTAAAAAT
>NW_019059684.1:216368-234784 GCF_000696155.1 Zootermopsis nevadensis
TTTTTTCAGTCACTTAACAACTGGGAATGCCAGTACTATGTGACCACTATGTCTGAATTGTGAATACTTTATGACAGCTGTCAAAAGTACCTTGAACAATTTACTTATCTTGGAGAAAAACTCAGTTTTTCTCTTAAAACTGAACACCATCCTTATTTCTATGACGAAAGCAAGAACACTCACCTCTTGGAGATATGACACGGGAATATCATCTGTGTTTGGTACTGTATAATTGAAAGTCTCTCTCAACAAACAAATGGGCCCATTCCATTTATCTAGTTCTCTACATGTCAATGTTAAGTTGTAATTTTTATTTTTGAATGAAGTTCGAATGTCTTCCAGTGCAATTCTTCTGTATCGTGTCTCCAAATAAGCAATTCCATGATTCCTTATCAACTCACTGCTGTTGCTGTTATTTTCCTCATAAAAATGCTTCCTTGGATCTGGAAACATTTCAATAAAATCTTCAATACTGAATTCCTCTTTATATTTCCTTTGTAAAGAAGCCATTTCTTGGCGTTTAAGAAATGCCTCTCGTGTTGGATATTCCTTGTTCTCAAGTGCTTCCAAAAGAAATACCTTAACAGATTCCTCATCATTCCCAATCTTTTCAAAAGTAGCATGAAGATAGTCTGGATCTGCATCTGGAAGCACGGCCAGCAGTGTCTGAAACTTAACACCATCTACCTCCTCCAACAGCTCTGCAACAAACACTTTCATGGCATCGTCATCATCTCCTATCCTTTCGGCAGCCTCACGTAAAAAAACAGGATCTGCCTCTGGGAACACAGCCAGAAGAGTGTGGTAACTGTCATCACCTTCATTCTTCTTCAGGTGTTCTACAACAAATTCCCTCATGGCAGTCTCATCATCACCAATCTCAGTGCATTTCTCATGAAGGTAAGTTGAATCAGCTTCAGGAAATATATCTTGTAGCATGTGATATTGTGTAGCAGTTTTATTTTGTAACTGTTCTTCAATAAAATCTTTCAAAGCATCTTCATCACTACCTATCACACTGCATTTTTCACGCAAGAATGCAGGGTCTGCCTGAGGGAACAATGATAACAGCATATGGTACTGATTATCATTTGAGGTCTCTTGGGTATGTTGAGCAATAAATTCCTTTACAGCATTGTAGTCTGTTCCTATCTCATTCCATATCTCCATCAGGATCTCGTGGTCAACATGTGGGAGAGAAGACTCAAATTCTTTGTACGTTATTTCCTTTTTACGACACCCTTGACTTGATGGGGCTGGTAATGATGCACTTACAGGCGTCTCAGCCTTCGACAGCATATCACCCACATCATTTTCTTCAGCTTCTAGAGATTCTAAAACCTTACTTGCCATATCTGTCAGTGAGTCAAACTGAAGACTGATTTTGATCAAATAATCCATTCTTGCATCTGGAAAGAGCTCATGTAACTTTGCTACAATGCTGTCATCTTCATGCTCTTCATCCAAGCTGTCCAGAAAGTTAATGAAATCATCAGAGCATGTGGAATCAAATGATGTACTACACTGATCCTCTGTTTCAGCTACTGCAGTTACATTATGTTCAACTTCTACATCAGTCACACTGCTAAGTTCATCCAACCGAGATCTATTTTCTAACATTTTTGATTCATCAGTGTCAGATTCTGGAAATATCATCTTAAAGTCTGTAATAATACTATCAATGTCTTCACCTGAATCAATCAATTTCACATCTGACTTCTGTACAACAACAAAGTCTACATTTTCATCAACTTCACGATTTGTAATAAGATTTGGACCATCTTGATGCATGAGAGTATGTTCGCTGTTATATTTGTCAGTCTCCTGTTTTAAAACTATCACATTCACGTCAAGATCCTTGCATGAGGCATATGAAAGTGTATCATCTTCGTCCGTGTCAGATGCTATTAAATCAAGTACATCATCGCCACATTTTGAAACTGCCAATTCTGTTATAACATCCCTAGATAGTGACCCCTGCTCACTTACTTTCTGTTCAACAGATAATGGTGTTATTTTAATACTTTCCTCAAGTTTTGTCTGTTCAACAAAGAATGGTGTGACTTCAAGACTTTTGTCACTTAGTTTCTGTCTGATACACACTGGCGCAACTTCTGCATTTATTTTCTGTTCAACAAATAATAGCATGTCACCAACACATTCTTCACTCTGCTTCTGTTCCAAACCTTCCTCACTTCTTTTCTGTTGAACAGATGATCCTGTGACTTCAACAGTTTTTTCAAACAGATCATCTTCATTATGTTGTGCTTCCATTTCAAGCTTTTCTGAGATAATTTTATGTGACTTTTCAATATAATTGCCAAAATGGAAAATATTACTGCTTTCAACACTTTCTAGACATCCTCCTTTATCTGTAACTTCAGAATTAGAAAAGTTCCCATGTGTAAGGTCAGCATCTTTTGATGTTCTCTGTGGAAACATGGCACTGGCAGTGACAGAATATTTGTTGGATTTTAGTTTCTCATGAACAGCAGTGGCCTTAGCGTGACACATACGATCATTATTTGAAGTAGCAGTGAAAACAAATACAGATGGCGCACAAATGGACAAAGGATTGGTCTGTACTGTATCTACAAGTCTGGTGTTTATTCCACCGATAACCGCTACTTCTGTACATGGCAATTGAGCTAATCCACGTTTAGTTTCCGTTTGTAAGAACATTTCTGTCACATCATCAACCCTTGTATCACTATCTTTGTTGGCTCTGAGACATGCATAAATCTGCTCAAAATCATGGTGAGGAAAAATGTTGTATATCAGCTTTGCTTCTTTGATTAGAGTATCAGCATCTGTGCTAGATTCTCTGCAACAACCATGATGAATATCTAAATCTATGGTTTCAGAATTCAGCTGGTTTTGATCATCTGTAAGAGCCTGAGAGATGGTCACTGGTTCAGGAAGACTTACAAAATTCTGACTGAGCTCATGAGGATGCACAGAAACACTTTCATCATATGCAGTAGCAATTACATTACTGAATGGTACATCATTCTGGCATGGCGTATCACATCCAGATATTTCCGAAACTGGTACTCTCTCCTGTGACCAGCCGGTATTCTCCACAAGATTATCTTCATTGCTCCGTAAGGTAAACCTAAACACACCTTCCTGTGGAGCAACATTTGGTTCATCAATAATACCAGACTTATAAATAAGCTGCGTTGCAACGTACTCAATTCGTACCTCTCTCTTAATGTACATCAACTCCTCAAGCTTCTCATAAATCTCATTGACATCAACTGTTTGTCCAATGTTATTGCACTGCAGTATTGTCTGTACTTCTGCTACATCTGCCATTAGATCATCAACAGTCACCTGTGACATCATCGGAATGTCAAAGTCTGCCATGTCTTCCATATTCAGATCCATCATCTCCTCCTTGGTGACACTTACCATTTCCTTTGTGTTTACCTCAGCCATACTTCATCCCCCAATAAACAGAGAAGTCTCTGAAACATACAAAACAATCAATCAGATTCATAAGAAATGTGTAAGTCAGTTTTCCAAATAAGATATTACAAAACTAGCAGAATGATTGAATTGAGCATCAATGCATTTACATGGAAGTAGCTTCAAACAGTTCTGGGACATAAGCAAATATAACAACATTGTGGCAGGTCGAGTAGAACCTACTCCGGCATATCAATAAACATATTTACTCACGAAGATGTCCGTCTTCTGGGTTATTGTGCTGTGTAGTCTGGTCGATGTTAACCAACGTTTCAGAGGTCATACTGCCTCCGTCATCAGGGCGATCGCCCTGATGACGGAGGCAGTATGACCTCTGAAACGTTGGTTAACATCGACCAGACTACACAGCACAATAACCCAGAAGACGGACATCTTCATACTCACCGCTGTGAAAACCTCAAGTCTTACATATTTACTCACATTTAACAAAACTGACCAGTTATCTGAATAGTGTGTTTAGTAGGCCCTAGAAGAGATAGGTCATGTTGAAGTGGGGAAATGCATCATCTCAGGCACAAGGCTAACATAAAATTCTGTCAGTGCATGGGAAAAATCAGCAATTAAAGTGCTTTGGATGGTATTTGGGGCTGAGTCACATCAGGAACTGAGGTCAATGTGGGACAGGTAAAGGAAAGTGTGTGCTCTGATTATTCTCAGACAATGGAGACTAATGCAAAGGAAAAGGTTTGGCTGGTGGCTGCAACACCATCCTTGGTAAAAATTTGAAGGTGCACTGTGCCTGCCAATACTTTTATTTTATTTGTGAAAATGTCCATGGCAGCACCAACATACTTTATTTCAAAACATCATACTACATATAACCAAAGAAGTAACAGAACACTTTACCGGCGGAAAATGTGAATTACACATTTACATTAATTACATTTAGATGAATACATTACATTTACATTAAGATGTCTACAAAACACCTTTAATTCCTTTAATGATTTTATCGTCTTTCCTCCGAAGAAGTACATGATTCAGTTTCATCACCCACATGTGGTCATTCTACCTAACACAACACAGTTTTTAATCGTTGTTGCTGTTGGGTAAACAGCAAAAGACTATAAATTCTTGTGGGAGTGACAGCAGTACTCATGCCTTTCCACAGTTGTGCACTGAATTGGCTGCCACCCACTATGGTGCAAACTTACTGAGTAAAAAAATCTGCCTCACTTCATACAGTTGTGTTATTTAACGATGTAATCTTTAACTTCTCTGGTTATATATTGTCAACTGACATCGAATTATGAAAACGAAAAAGTAGGTAAGAATATGTACCTTGATATTAACTGAAGAGTCCATCTGAACACGCCCCAAAAACCTGTTCAGTGTCACAGGCTGGATTGAATCACACTAATATCCTACTCAAATAATACCCTCGTGAGATATGTTCTTGAATTGGCAACATTCCATCGCGGGCCGGTAATTTCGTCTCAAGTCCGTAGTTTCAGCACCCATGATCCGTTACTGCAGAATTTTTAATTTACTCAACTGCTACTAACTACCGATCAAAAACTAACTTTAAAAAATCCGCCGGCAGACGACAGGAAAAAAAAACCCTCATGAACCCAACGGAAATATACATATCACCGAGAACTTACACAAACTTAAAACAGTCTCCATAATAAATCGCAGTATAACGACTCCACCAAGACCAACACAATGGTTATCATCCCAGCTGAAACACAGTAGCCGGATGTAGTAGTGAATCAGACACCAACAGACCGCAACCGGTGTACCGTCACAAGGTTTCGGATTTGACGCGAATTTTTGTAAGATATTGTATATTAGCACATTTTAGTTGGAAAAGACAATATCTCATATTACGTAAATATAATTCGTAATGTACGCACACATTCGTTCATAATTCTACGTCCCTGATACTAGGAACAAAAGCAAATTTAAAATAAAACTCACTTCCCTAACGCCCCCGACTAAATTAGGGCCACTTCCAACATGGCTCAAAGGCAAAGACAAAAATCTACAAAACCCAAACACTGAGTGAGTAATCGTTACCAAAGAAGCCAAAATCAAGCTTCTCACTGGCATTCCTTAATTTAAATGTTTGCTCTAAAAAATATTAATTTTTCCCTCTAATATTTTTCGTTTACTCTGCCTTAAATATGGAGGCAACATGTCCTCCAAAACATTTGTATTATTCCAAAATATGGACGTATGTTTAAATACTTGCAAATTTCTGAAACTAAAAGTGGGATACTATCAATTTCTCAAGCTCAAACCAAATCACAATACTTTTTCTGACAAGAGCAAACCCGTATTCATGTTTGTCTTACTTCTCGTACATGCGAACGGAGTACAAGGGGGACGCCCATCAGGAAACGACTTTTATGAGCTCAAAACATTCCGACATCTACTTTAATCCAAGTTTCGCAACCTTCTTCACCCGCGACACACCATAAAATGGGGATACGAAAATACATGGCCTTGAATGTGTCCACATATAAATCCTTGCTCAAATTCAGGAATATGAAAATAGAACATAACTCATGTTGAACAAAATCGATGTGTGTGTTTTATGAAAACTAATTGCAAAAATAATATATTGCCTATAATTATAACTATAACGTGCCAAAATACAATGTCTTGTAAAAATTTGCGGCACACGGGTTCAGAAACACTGCTCTGGCTGTGGTTCCCAGTTGTGATATTCTACTCCTACACTGAAATATTGTGTCCTATATATGATCTGAAGCTTTCACGGCGACAACGTATAATGTTATCCTCTCGGGTTACCAGCCGTGTTTGGTTGTTTAATAGAGAAAACACTAACTTTTTCGAGAAGGTCGAAGAGTGTTCTCGAAACGTTGGTATTTTCTCCAATAAACCACCTGAAATGTCTGGTAACCCAAGAATAATTCATTATAAGTATACTACACTTTCCATAAAATGACGACTCACGGTCATTTACTGAACACAGACTTCTAGTTATGAGTTTATGCAAGACCCATATTCATCATCATCGTCGACATTTCCTGTCCAGGCCTGTTACGGGCATTACAAAACAGAAGCCTTTACATCCTTCCCACTCATTTTTACTTTCGGCTGATATTTTAAAATAGTTTTTGGGGTCCTGTCAGAGCTATGTGTAACCAAGAACTTTCGAGTTTCTTCTACTTGTATTAAAGCAAAGCAAACCTGTCCCACTATGCGCCATGTAGGCGCTTGGGTGGAGTGGCGGTACAGCTCCTACTCATTCTTGAACTCGGCACTAGATGGGGGTGAGTGGTCAGCATCACGCCCCGGCCGGATTTACCCCCCGAGAAAGGACCCCGGTACTCATTGGATAGGAGGCTGGGCGGGCCCCAGAGCGTCTGGACGCAGAACTTGTATTAATTCTGTTTGTAAAATTTGTAGTTGTGTCATAATTTCAGTTTTTCATATTGTCCACGCATCCCTATCGCAATATAATGCTGGTGCAACAAGTTGAATCTGATTTATAATCCATAGTATTTTGCCAAAATTTATAAGTTTCACAATCAAATCATTTTATCCTTTATAAGACATACTGTATTATCACAAAAAGTTGAAAATAAATTACTGCACTATTTTATTATGAATGTATACGTTCCTTTCATCTAGTTCTGTCCCTTCAAAATTATGAAAATCAATATACTAAATACTGGTACATACAAACCCAATAAAACATTAGGTTCTGACACTGACATTACAGTAAATGAATTTTATCTCAACAGATCTATAACCTAAAACCAAGTTATCAGCCATTTATTTTATCCATCAACTGATCTAATATTGGTAGTCAGATAATACTGAAGAACTTTGAACTGCATGAACATTCTGCACTTAATTCAACTGTTGTTCAAATATCAAAGTATAACTAACTAACTAGAAGGCTAAGGGAACCCGAAGGTTCATCACCGAACTAAGCAAAGCCCTTCACCGTCCCTGTCCTGGGCCAGCAAAATCTAATCCAATACACCAAAGTAATACAATAGAAATCAGAATACATACCAAGAAACTTTTAACAAATAAAGCAACATTATTTCTGTTTGGTTACATTAATTGGTACTCACTTTGTTTTGAATCATGTTGCCAAAATCATATGTTCATTTTGATGTTATTCGTCCAAAGTAACCTAAAACAATCAAACACGCAAGTACATAACACGATTGGCGCTGCTACTCTGCCTATCAGCCCACACAAGCAACGCATTGCTAATTCAGCGAAAGAGCGTTTACGATTTATACACAATGCAAGGAAGATAACAGAACACTACCTTATCTGTGACTGGAGCAGAACTACCAACTAGAATAAGCAGTGTTACCACCGTCAATATATAATTATATAGTGTGTTTACATTCCGCAATCAGTATGGCCTTGACGTTATCACTATGACTAGCACCGTACTGTGCATTACGTAAACTGCAGAACTATCATTAGATTATTGTTTTAAATTCACGAAAATATATATTGATTCAACTATTTCATATCCAAAATATTCTAAGTGCATTTTAGGCGCGTGCGCAAACCTGTGAAGCGCCTATTAAAATCGCTCAATTTGCTGTATGTATGCATGACTTTGACATGTTTTAGTGTGTAATAACAAAAAAATATGAGGCATTATACATGAAGTATACAATTACTGATGTAACTGTAACTTCATTACGATTTTGAAGAGCACTGATATTACCTTACCATTTTTAACGTTGTCTGCCGAACGCACGAACGCTGGAACAATCCGGCTCAGGACAGAGATCAAAGGTGTGTTCTTGTGAACAAAGTAACAAGCCTTCGAGATCCATTAGAAGTAGGGAATTTCTAGCTAAAAGTATATTCTGTTTCGTGGAATTTTAACTTTTCCCGGTTCGTCTTTGACAAAACGAAATGTTACGATTCCCAACTGTGTTCCGCTACCATTGCAGATTTGTTTCGCATTCGAGAGATCTGGATTCCTGTTCACGGTCCGAAATTGTTCGTGGTTTCCACTCATAAAGTTTGGAGAACTTGAACTGGTCAGGACCGGTTTTTTCCGCATCCTTACCATCCGACACTACCAAAGTTGAGAAAAAATCATTATAACAGCTCACCCAGTAAAAAGACTACCGATAATGGTTCCCGAAAAGGCAGGTTTTTTTCCCTTGGCCACAATATCCAGACCGACTCCCACATCAACCACAAAAAACACCGCGCATTCTTAATTTCAGCACTAATTGAGATTCGGTCTCTTATCTATTTAATCTAGAATATTATGACAACGCCCACAGAACACATTAGAGGTGCACTCACTACACGCTACTCTTAACTGCTTGATGTTTTCAGTCTGTGTGTAGTAGCGTAGAACTCTGACGTATCACACTTCCCACCAATAGCAGCCCTCTAGTCCACCTGATAGTAAACATTCCCCCTGCACCGACCAGAAACGACTTCCCTCAGCAAGGTTTTTCTCATGATCTGTGGACAGTACTGCGATGCAGGAACATTTGAGTGGGTAGAACGTGGTTATACAATACTGCTGCAGTATCACGTATGATTCAACAAACAAAATAAAAAAGTACTTCCTTTCCTGGAACTGCTCAGGGCTGTCCACTAAGCAGTAGGTATGACATGACATTTCAAACTGAGGATTTCCCTAATTGGCTAATTAATTGTGTGAGACTTTGAAGTTCTCTCGACGGTGATGTGTCCACTGTGGTGTGCAGTCTTGCAGATGGTTACCGACGGTCCAAATTCTACTCCGAATATGGAAGCAACAGGTTTCTCCGTATCGTTACTAACCTCAAACAAGTCCACACGATGTCTCTACCTAGAACTTGCTCTCTGACTGAAGAATTAACCAGTACATTTACTTGATAGTTTGAAATATAAATATGAAACAATAAGAAAAGTTACAAGTTGTACATGTAACCCATTTCTAAACAAGTTATAGCGTAAAGAATTCAGGTCTGATAAACTTTGGATAACGTGTGACCAGATAATCTTGAAGGTGACCGTGGCATTCGCGTGTAGAGAGTGAAGACGAAAGAAGCTAGTTAGGAAAGATAATAATAGGTCGAAATTCGAATCGGAGGCCTTACGTTAACAGACCAGTCACAGCTTTACAATTTGGATAGACCTGGTTAAAATCATCGCGTTAACACACTCCGCCGCGATAGTCGATAAAGAGACGAAGCCAATCTGCAGTGTACAAGCTAAGCAATTCATCGCTTTAGACTAGTATTTTATTAAATAGACTGTACCTCACATAAAAAAAAAATTAAAGTGAAAGTTACGGTTTTTAAAATCACTTGTCTTGTAACCTACCAAATGTTCCTTAGTGTGTCTTCTAAAATAAACTTAAAATATGGCGGAATTCTCGTTCTTAATTTCTTTCTACAAACTATCAGGTTCAAATTCTGACCGGGAGGAAAGAGCTACTGGTGAGACCATGGGATAGAAGGAAGGATAACATTAAAATGAAGCGATCCTCAAAACAGTGTGAGGATGTGGACTAGAGCCATCTGGCCTGGGGACCAACAGCGGGCTCTTGTGATTACAGCAATGAGCCTTCGGGATCAGAGGAATTTACTGACTGGCTCAGCAACTATCAGCTATTAAAGACGTTTAAATGTTATCTCCCAACTGTGTGAAGGTAGAAAAAGTTCAGGCCACTTCAAATAAATTTAAAAGGAAGTTTTGCTTTATCTTTAAATAGGCTGCCACCACTTCCTTTCAACCCGTTACCTACACCTCATTAGTCACGTCCCCACCAAATCAGATGCTAAGTAATCTCCGCAGTTAAACCAGCGCTGGTAAATATCAGTATCATAAAATGTCAGCAACGATGACTTTATTGCGGTCTGTTTCTAAAGACCCCTACGTTATTCAGCTTCCACTTCACAAGGAATTTATAATGCTGCAAACTCTTTTTTAAGTTCAAGCAGTCAAAAAGGGAATGTCGATTTGACCGGCTGCTAAAGTCTCTTGCAACACGAATACGTCGAGGCTCATGTATACATAACTACAGCAATACCATCAAGCGCAAATCAGCTATAATTAACAAAGGTAACATTGAAGCTCACGAAAAGATTACAAAGAACAATTTGTAAAATGTTAAGTGTGTTGATGCAAATGGCGTAGCTGTTCGTTGCATCTCGAACCCATCCTGAAATGAAGAAAAGGAAAAGGAAACATGAACACAGCATCTAATTAATGGTGAAAAGTTTTGTAGGATTTGAGGTATTCACGGCGGTGAGTCTGAAGATGGCTGTCTTCTGGGTTGTTAGAAGTTTACCAACGTTTCAGAGGTCCTTGCTCCTTGCCTCGCCCTGTCGATAAAGAGATCATTAACGAAGCCAACAAACCAGAAGACAGTCATCTTCAAGAAACATTATTGTTACTACTGCTGTCATTGTTTTGTTTTATAAATTATGCACTGATCTGGAAGCTTTTGAGCTGCGGATAAGGCAGCAACGCAATTCAGGACATCGCATTAGGAATTAAACACACTAGCATATTGTAATTCAGAATTAATTCCAGCTTATTTCCTTTCTTTGAGTCCAACCAAGCACGTGCCAGGTTGAGGTAACGTGTTGGCTGGATGGGCCTATAGCACACCTCAGGGGCGGTCGTAGATGAGTGTGTGTGTTTCTTATTCAGAAAGAACTACCAATTTCTTTAACAACACATGTGATCTGTCTTCAATGCATACATAATTAAATAAAGCGTAAAACATTTGTATCACGGAAAACAGAAAACTTAAAAACACTTTTACAAGTTACAAACTTCACAAGAGTATTGGAAAGAAATACTGCAAGAAGTTACATTTCTGAATTTCTAAAACTCCGGGCTGTTTAATGTTTAAACTGAGCAAGTTTACAAAAACTGACAGTCATATCATGTTCCTATAAGATAAGTTCTTATTCGTAACTCGAATTCCGCTGGGGCAAAACGAACATCATGAATAGCATTTTCCTGCATCTCTCTCTCAAAGGTAGAAACGGATTAATTAAAGAACGCAACCACTGGTATATTATAATGAATATCAGAAATTAGATTTTGATTAATTTGGTATGTTCCACTGAAAAAACACACACAAAGAATCGAAGGACACTTTAATAATACGTTTCGAATGCCACTGATTATTTCCAAACGATTTAAATTGTTATAATTTTCTAGTGCACAGCCGATGACTCTATCCAACAACACGACTGTTTTCAGTTTTTAGAAAGCCAATAAACTTCTTACTTCAAAGCATTTTACCACATCCCATCCCTTAAATAATTATGTTTGGAGCCCTCTGAAGTTTTAAAAGAAGTCTTTTACATAAACAGAATATCTAAATAAGGTTAGTTTCTGATCAGTTTCTAGCCTGAACTGCAGTACTTAATACAAAGTTTTTTCATGGAGATATGCAGATTGAACAACGGAGAAATACGTGTAGTATGATTCGAATTTCATAAAACAGTTCTACCAATCAAGCATTAAGCTTATTTAAGGTCTCTGATAAAAACTATAAATCCAGCACATATTCACAAAGAAGCTCAAGAAGAAACAGAAATGACGAAACATAATGCAATGAGCTTAAATTTAAAGTTGCTGCACGTGGCTGGGATAGTCGCCCCTCCAAATATCAAAGTCAGCTTCTTCAAGACAGCATTATACCAACTATATATTGCATGTTGTTATCTGGTATACATCCCTGTGTTATCGGGGCAGATCTTAGCTTTATACCATTTCTGGGGCGACATAGAAATCACCACTAATAACATATTCACATTATTGGGGGCATTCACGTGTTTTGTTGAAGCCACTTATGCGAGGTTTAACACACGTAATATCGCACAACTATTTGAGACGTTTCAGAACAAACTCGTGCCAAAAATGTCAACTGTTGGCTTGACAGAGAAGAAAGAAGAAATTTTTCATTCTGCGAGTAAAAAGGCGAGGCTAAACACCCTGATTGTGATGATAATTTTGGATTTGATGGTAGCTGCATGGGCGCCGGCGCCATTTATAAAACAGTTAATGGAAGAAAGTAAGAATGTGACAAACACTGAAACAGAAGCTGATCGCAAATGGCTTAATTTCTGTTACATTATTTGGTTCCCGATCGATATTACCGTTTCGCCGTACTTCGAGATAATGTATTTGATAGAGTGTATTGTTTTCATCATAGGAACAACCTATTTAAAGGCTGTTGAGATGACTATAGCCGCCATGATGGTGCATATATCGGCTCAGTTCGCGATCCTCTGCACTGCTTTGGAGGACGTGGATAAAATAACATCTGTTTCCGAGGAGAAGATGTACTCAGACACAAGAAAACTCTTTGGGCGAGAGACAACTTCCTTGGAAGGTACTGATGACCCTGAAGTCATAGTTTTGGGATCACAAGAATGGAAAGTTATCCAGACAAGAAGGGCTACTGACTGTAATACTGTCGACATGGACCTCCAGCATAACGAGAGGAAGAATGAGGATTTTCCAGAACTGACGTGTTATTTAGCAAACTTCGTCCAGTACCATCAAGCTGTAATCGAGTAAGTACAGGGCCGAACCACAGGTTGTAAACGTACTGTATGGGCATTTCTAGTTTCGTTCTTCATAATATCACTTATTTTCGCAAATAACCTTATCCATTAATAAAAACGGGTTACTCATAAGAATTTCCTTCTACAGGTTCGTTGCAGATGTGGACAAAGCTGTTGGTCCAATATTCCTTGTGTGTTTCTTCATTCGTCAATTTCTGGCATGTGTTATGTCATTCCAAGTGGCACTGGTATGTTGTCAGATTCACAAGTAGAAGTCGACAAAGATTCATAACACTATGTTGAAATAGCAACATCATTTCAGGATTGTTTCACTAGGACTACATACTTAAAATATTTATTTCCTTTTTGCAGACATGGGGTCAAGATAACAATATTTTGAAATTCATATTTGGTTTTCTTGGTTCTATGTGTTCTCCAGCTATATTCTGCTGGTATGGTACTGCCATCATACAAAGTGTGAGTAAAACAAACTTCAATATCTGCAGTCATTTGTGAATCAAATATATTGAAGAAATTGCAATCTCTAAGTTCTTATCCCAGGGCACAATTTGCCATGAATACATTCTTTTGTTAAACTAGCAATAATTAATTACAGTGTAGGACTGAATATCACACCATTTCCGAGTTCTGTAGGCTCTGGTATCGCTTCACACTGAAAGACATTCAGTGTGTCCACAAAGTCCCTTCAGGGTTTTGAAAAATTGTGGCGCGCAAACAAATTGAGCTAGCCACATGCGGTTTGCAGCAGATTACAGTGAAACTCTGGAAGTTTTTACTGACCTCAGTAGACCTCGATGTGGGCTCCCTTGGTAGCACGGAGAACGTCCAGATGATACTCGAGCTCTTGCCATGTTCTGTGGAGCATGTCCGCTGGAATAGCCGAGATCGCATTCCTGATACGGGTCTTCAGGTCTTCAAGTCCGTTAACCCCACAGGATTTAGTGTAATTTGATGTGAGATTTCAGGTCCTCACAGCGGTGAGTATGCAGATGACTTGTCTTCTGGGATGTTGCGATGTTTAGTCCTATAGAAATTGACCAAATGGATCAAAGATATATTTAACCAACCATCCCATCGTGTGTCACTACCATCTGTTAATGATTTAAAGTGTGCATTCGGCAAAAGCGACCGTTTGCACTTAATGTCCACTGCGCTGCCAATCAAGTTGAATGAAGTGAGGGATAATTTTCAACATTTCGTTGCGTTAAAATACTTTTTGGGAGAACTAAGATATAAGATATACACAGAGTGTTTAAAAGTTTGGGTAAAATGTATACCACATGTTCAGAGCTTTGAGAGGATGAAATAAGTTCCTATGAATGCTGACCCGCAATGACTAATGTGCAAACCTACAACACGCCAACAATGGTTTCTTTATGATGGAGCTACTCCACACATCTTTGCTGATGGCTGGACCTTCTTGGACACCAGTTTTTTGAACTGTGGATTGGTCGTGGTGGACTGCAAACATGGCCATATAGGTCACCTGACCCAAATCACACAATTTATATGTGGGGACATGTACAAACTACGATTTTCTAAGGCCAAGAAGCACAGATCAAGAAAGAAATTTGGAGGATTAAAAGCTCTTCTGTTGGTATTCGAGTGTTCAAAGAGTCTGCCAGTCAATAACCTGACATTCAGCATGCATCCCAGCAAACTGTGATCACACTGAACAGCAGCTATAGCTGTAAATTGTCATTGCTTTTATAAAATTATCCACAAACAATTTTGGTCATAACTCATTCAGAAGTTAATTTGTGGAACTACAATCCCAGGAACTTTTTCCATTGTCGCAAACCACTGAACATATCGATTACGTTCGATCCAACATTTTTAAAACATTCTGTATACGTACAGACCCACCCAGCTTCCTGTCCAATAGGTACCGGGTTCTTTCCCGGGGGTAGAGCGCGGCCTGGGCGTGCTGCTGACTAATCACCCCCTTCTAGTGCCGAGGTATTGTAATACTGTTTAATCAGAAGTGTTTGTATGTTCAAAACCAGCAAATGTATATGCAATTTCTATAGCACCAACACACGACTCCCACTTGTAATGCATTTATGAATCTTGTTTAAGAGTCTGGAACTACAGAGGGCAGCATATGAATGCAAGTGGTACCAGCATTCACAAATACTGAAACACTACATGCTGATGATTATTGTTCGTTCTCAGAAACCTGTACGTCTCTCAGCTTGTCAGTTCTATGTTATATCCTTACAGACATTTGGCAAGGTACAGTATGTTATGTTTGAATGTTACTATAAATGTTAACTGCTGTTCTACATTTCATAAGATATAAACATCTGGTAATGATCAGATTCTGTCAGCAACGGTCCAAAACATTCTCTGTAAATTCTGAAAAAACCATGAGACAGGCCAATTAAATGCTTAACGAGATGCTTTAACACCGCTACTTTTCCACTTTGTCATAGCATAGACCAGGGTTCGTAACCTTCCTATTACTGTGGGATGCACTGGCTATTTCATCTTTGTCAAGGCCGCAGAAATAATTTTTTTGTTAGCATTCAAACAATTTTGATTTCAGGGATTGTTAATGTTTTAAAACTTCAGACGTTAACAAAACGGTAACCAAATATATTTTTACGTCTTGCCACCAGACTGAAGGACAAATTATACAAAGACATATCATCATTTGATAAAGTGGCAAAGATTAAATATATATGAATGACAGTAACAAATCAAAATTGCATTCTAAAAAATTTACAGCAGATTAAATTCAGTGAATGCTTGCTAACATGCCGTTCCTGGACGCTATCTAAAACTGCGAGGATTAACATACAGAAAACTAAATTGTTTTATATGTGTGTGAAACTTGGTCCCTCACACTAACAGGTAAGGGAAGAACACAGATCGAGGGTGTTAGAGAACAGGGTGCTGAGGAGAGTATTTGGAATTACGAGGGATTGGAAAAGGCAACATAATGAATGTATGATTTGAGGTTTTCACAGCAGTGAGTATGACCTATGAAACGTTGGTAAACACCTACCATACTACACGGCGCGACAATGCAGAAGACAGAAATCTTCAACATAATAAACTTCATAATTCAGACTGTTCGCTAAATAATTTTGATTGGAAAGCCCGAACTAAAGAGGTCACTTAGAAAATGTATGCACAGGTGGATGTTAAAATAAATCTTAGGGAAATGGATTAATTTGGATCTGGATAGGGACTGATGGGGTCGCAAACCTTCAAGTTCCATAAAATTGAAAAGAATTTGACTGATCAGTAACCAACTTCTCAACATGGACCATGCCCCATGAGTTTTCATATAAGCAAACCTTTACCTGATATGGAAAAGTTTTTCATCCACGCACTACAACAAAATGTTTCATTACTTTTTCCATACACATATATTACAGTGACATGATGAATATTATGTTTCAGATGATAAATACAATATATGCCTACTTCACCCTTCTCAAGAACCAGTATGAGAACTGATCACAAACACACAACACTGCAGCGAAGAACACATGCATACTATTCGTACATGTAGTTACATTTACTTATGTTTGGGCTAAGGTAACTAATAGTTAACTTTAGTCTTCTGCAATGCCTATTAACTAATAGAACTAGTACAATCAATGATGATAAATTTATGCCAGTTGAATTGTTATGAACAGTAACAATCTCATTTTGTGTAACATCCTTTCACAAAATGTCCTCTGTTTATCTGAAACTTGAACTGAAAGAAGAATGTTATATGTGATAAAATACAACTTCATCTCTGAAACTGGAAGAATTTCAATTTAATATGGTATTGGGGGTCTGCACTAAAAGGGAAATATATAATTTTAGTTCTTATCAGGTTCCTTAGACACCATTTACAGCAGGGAAAATTTGTACAAATGTGAAGATAGCAATAAGATATAAAACCTTTTTTTGTCATGGGAAATAACTGACAACATAAAATATAATCTAACTCTAGGCAGTGTATACAGCTTTGCAGCAATAGACTAGAAATGGTAAAATCACAGGCGTTATTACTGATTCCTTTGTATTCTTGAAGAAAATGCAGTTATTTAAATAGTAGGCGAGATTTAAGGTTCTCACAGGAGCAAGTGGGTTTAGGACACTGCCACCGGGTATAAACCCATTTGCAGTCAATAATAAATAATAAAAGTATAAAGAGACTGACTGTCTTCTGGGTTATCATGTAGTCTGGTACAAGTTTATGTAGCACAACTCAGAAGACTGTTTAAATAATTAAAAGTTTTACTAAATTATAACAAGGTTATTATTTAATGTGTATGACTTTCAAGATTTAAATGTTATACTTCCTTTGAGTAACGTACAGTCTGCAAATACACCTCAGTTTGAATACAATTGCTAGACTGGTAAAGGATGAACATTAAATACACACACATATACAGGTGCATATAATCCCAATCAGCTGCAGTTCTGTGACATCGTAAGTTACTTCATCTTGTACTATGTACTCATCTTAAAGATACCTTCATTTGATTGAGTGGCAGAAGAAAATAAAATATGTATAGATTCTGGTGAATACAGAACTACTTTCTTATGATCATTGTATTAAACTTTTAATTTAAAGCTCACCATAACCTTTTCAGGTATAGGAATTCTCAGTGTATGAAACTATAGTTGTACACATTTCTATACACTTTTATGCAATAATAAAAACGGACTTGGAATTCATCTTTTTGATTTGAACACCTTACTAATATTTCACAAAGATCCTTATTGCTTGTAGTCTTTTGGGTTGTGACACTGTGTAGTCTTGCATGTAGCTACCAATACTTATGAATTACATACTATCTCCGTCTTCAGACTAACCAAGAACATTACGTGGTATCACAACCCAGGTGACAACAATCCACATTTCACCACTGTGAAAACCTCAAATCTCATATCCTTACTATGTAATTTCACTTCATCTTCCATGTAACAAGTAATGAACACTAAATGGCAAAGCAAAGTAGTGCAAGAAAAACCTGCAAATGAAACAATCCACAGACAAATTCTTGATTTAAGTGCTTGTTATACACTGTTGAATGGGAGGATTGTGATTAAAAAATTAGAAAAAAAACCAGTTGTAGATTATTTTAAGGTAATATCTCAACACTTGCATTGTTGGGTCTAAGCAAAGTCATGAAAAAAAATCACATGACAACAAATAACTAGGTTAAGTTTCAAACCTGGGATCTTATAAATACAAATTAGCACTAACCACTAGACTGCAACATTTCGGTCCCCACGAATAAAATCACATGTATGCTGTATGCCGAAGTCAAAACTTGTCATAGATATGTTTCTGTAAGAAAGTGAGTATGTTAATCACCAACCTAGAGAAATAAATGTGCGTTGTAAAACATTTAAAAGAGATGTATAATGAGCACTGTCGGTAAACTTTAGGCACTAACT